>VXBC01000328.1:424048-463187 GCA_013399945.1 Ploceus nigricollis
AGAAAAGCCAAGGCCCCATTAGAACATAATCTGGTTATTGCTGTAAAGGACAACAAAAATATTGCTATAAATGCATTAACAAGCAAAGGAGGACTAAGGAAAATCTCCATCCTTTACTGAATGCAGGAGCAAGCTTAGTGACAAAGGATAAGGAAAAGGCAGAAGTAATTCAAGCCTTCTTTGCCTCAGTGTTTAATAGTAAGACCAGTTGTTCCCTGGGTACCCAGACCCCTGAGCTGGAAGACAGGGAAGAGGAGCAGAAATCCCCATAATCCAAGAGAAAATGGTCGGCGACGTGTTACACCATTTAGATACAAATGGGTCTATGGGGCTGGATGGGACCCAGCTGGGACTACTGAGGGAGCTGGTGCAAGGGAGCTGGAGCTGGCTCACTGGGCCACTTTCCATCATTTACCAGCAGTCCTGGCCACCTGGGGAGGTACCAGGGGACTGGAGGGGAGTGAATGGGATGCCCATTTACAAGAATGGCTGGAAGGAGGACCTAGAGAGCCAGAGGCCTGTCAGTCTGACCTTGGTGCTGGGGAAGGTCAGGGAGCAGCTCATTGTGGTGTGCCATCAGACAGCACGTACAGAACAACCAGGGGCCAGGGCCAGCCAGCACAGGTTTAGGAAAGACAGGTCCTGCTTGACCAACCTGATCTCCTTCAGAAACCCGGTGACCTGCTTAGTGGATGAGGGAAAAGTTGTGGATGTGTCTGTCTGTACTTCAGTAAAGCCTTTCACTTAATTTCCCACAGCATCCTCCAGGAGAAACTGGCTGCTCATGGCTTGGATGCGTGAGTGCTGTTTGCTGGGTAAAAAACTGGCTGATGGCCCCAGAAGTTTCATCCAGCTGTCAATACAAGTTGTCAATAGTGTCAATTTGCAGACAACACCAAGCTGATCTGCTTGAGGGCAGAAAGGCACTGTAGAGAGATCTGAACAGGCTGGGTCAATGAGTCAACAACAACACAAAGTGCTGGGTCCTGCAGTTGGGTCACAACAACCCCAGGAAACGGTCCAGACTTGGGGAAGAATGTCTGGAAAACTGCCTTGGGGAAAAAGGCGTGGGTTGCTGGTCAACAGTGGCTGAACATGAGCCAGGGTGTGCCCAGGTGGCCGAGGACATCGTGGCCTACATCAGCAATAGTGCGGCCAGCAGGACCAGGGCAGTGCCTGTCCCACTGGTGAGGCTACACAAGTCCTTTGTTCAGTTCTGAGCCCCTCATGACAAGAAGGACATTGAGGTACTGGAGCATGTCCAGAGAAGGGCAACAGAGCTGCTGAAGGGTCTGGAGAATGAGTCCTATGAGGAACTGAGGGGTAAAGAGAGGGATCAGAGCTGTTGAAGGGACTGGAGTTCAAGTCTGATGAGGAGCAGCTGGAGAGGAGGCTCGGGCAGACCACATCACTTTACAACTGCCTGAAAGGAGGCTGTAGCCAGGTGGGAGTCGGTCTCTCCTCCCAAGTGACAGGTCAAGAGGAACAGACTCAAGTTGTGCCAGGGGAGGTTTAGATTATATATTAGAAAATATTTCTGCACTGAAAGGGTCATCAAGTATTGGAATAGCTGCCCAGGGAGGTGGTACAGTCACCAAACGTGGAGGTGTTCAAGAGACATGTGGATGTGGCACCTGGGGACATGGTTCAGTGGTGGGCTTGGCAGCGCTGGGTTAATGATTGGACTCAATGACCTTAGGGGTATTTTCCAATTTGAATAATTTTATTTTTCTAATAATCAGGGTTGCTTCATAGAACGGGGTTGAGATTTCTGTGGCCATGCTAAACACCTGCACAAGCAAGGAATGTGCTGGAAGTGTGGATGAGGCCCCTCAGAAGAGGTCAATGAAAAAGGCTGCCTCCTAGGCAGGAGCAGAGCAGTGAGGCAGAAGAACTGCATAGCAAACAATCATTTCTGAAAACTGTGGACACTTTCTATTCTTCTGTTTTATGCATGTAATCCTGACTCTGCTGTCTTGTTCCTGGTTCATTCTGTCTCTTCTTGTTTGTTTTTTACCCTTGGTGTGCTTCATGCCTTCCCTATGGCCTTTCAGCCCTTTGTAAAATAGCTCTTCCTGTTTTTTTGTTCTTTGCACACCTCTCTCCCATGTTTCCAGATTTCTGCTTGGTTTTCTTCTTCTTTTTTTCTCTCTCTGTACATGGTCTCACACAAAAATAAGAGGGTTCACAAACAACGCTAAATATTAAAGGCATCAAGTCATGAGCTAACTTATTCTTTTAGCTCAGTATTTTTAATCCTAGGGGAGCCAAGAATAAAGCAAGAGGATGATCCAAAAAGCCATATGACAGGGATGGGTAGCTAGCTATCACCAGCAGTGATGAGCATCTGGACACACATGTGGATCCATCAGTTATTAAGGGCATTTTGTGTTGACATAATCTGGAATAATCTTTCCAGCTGCAGCTGGAAAAGAGAGTATGTTTATTTAACCCATCTAGGATAACAGTTTTTTATATTTTGTCCTATTAATCTAACTCTGAGTAGTTCAGAGCTGAATTAAGGTTATCATTATGATATAGCATAAAACACTCCTGGGATTTATTCCTTGATAATGAACTTCCTCAGCCAGGAAAGAGCATCATTTCAGGGACCCTCACATAAATCTGACACAGCTTTCCATTAGATTTGAGGGACTGCTCTTGCAGCACCTTTCCAATGCAGTAGAGCTGACTCCAGAGCAGGACAACATGATTTGCTGCCCATGGAAATCTTGCCATCATTAAGTCACTGAGAGCTGGATTCATCTCTCTTATTGCAGCTGATCAAGCAGCAATTAAAGATTTCTAACAAGTCCTAAGCTGTCTGACTGATTTAGCTACCAAGGAAGAAGACCAGTGTCCCACAAGGAAAGCATCCATCATCCTTGTTGGTGCCCTTGTACCATCCCCTTTCCAGCCCCTTTCACACCCTCCACTCAGCCACTGTCACAAATCACAACGTAACCCTCACTTGAGGACTGTAGTCTGACTGCTGATCACTTTGCTCCTTTTGTGAGTGTAAAATCAATGGTCTCCATTGAGATGAATATTTACACTTTTAAATGGAAAACATTAGGGAAAAAAAATGGAAATTTCCAATGTCTAATGTTTATGTGCTGCATGTTCAGTTTGAATTTGTTGCCTGTTTTGATCAGTTGGCCACTAATGAAGGTTACCAGCTTAGAAGAGGCCTCCCTTCCCCTGACTGATAGCCTGACTTCAATTTGTTCAAGGGCTTTGTTCAAAAAGTAGAGGGAATAAGGAATAAGAAGCAGAACTGCAAATAGACTGCAATTTATAAAACATGACATTTTATTATAAGTAATAAAATCAACCTACAAAGCAAAGGCAAATATTAAATGATACAGTCATGCATTTTGTTATCTACGCAAATATTTTTTAACCGTGTCAGTTTTGATTTGGTCTGTGTAAGTTCTGGATGATCACATCCTGGGGAGAGAGAACATATTTCTTCTGCTCATAAGCTCCACTTTTCGTGTGAGTTATCACACAATCATATCTTCACCCTTTTCCTTTAATGTACTTAGTTACATCTCTCCCAATACATCAGGGTGATTTTGCTTATTGGTGCATTTCATTGCTGTTACATCGCACACATTGGTCGCCATGATTTTTTTCTTTCAATTCTTCATTTTAATCAGCATTCCACACATGTAACATCAGTCCTTCAGCTCATATGAAAACTAAATCCCAAGATACGCTTGCTTTTACAGTCTGTCAATCTTAGACACAAAATTTACGTTTGAACTTTGCCAATATTCAAGTGAGGCATGGCTCTGTGGGGGTGTGACTATATATACATCTAAAAATATCTACAAAGCATTTCTAATTTCATAATCTATAACAGTATAGATGTGTCCTCTAGCCTAATTCCCTGTGTCAAAACACATGTAATTCTAGCTTATACCAGTAGTAAAGCTAAAGTTTAAACGTTTCTCTTTGCATCAACCTGGCTTCACTCCTACCTTTTAAAAATGATGAATACAGAAAAGAAGAAAATATTAAATAGTCAATGTAGGCCAACTTTTGAAGTTAATATTACTGTATTTCACAAAGTCAGGAGCATGTATTTAAATGTGATACTGCTGCCATGTTAGGTAGAACAGACAGTTCTATTATCTCACTTTTGTTACATAGTTTTCGAAGTTGCTACAGGGAAAAGGACGTGTTAGATTCATCCAGTACCAGAATTTGTCCATCCTGAAGAACAGCAGAGCTCAGTTAGCATGTATGGATGCCCAGAAGACTTGAAAGAGGTGGTTTGCTTGAGCAGTGATGGAGGATGCTGGTGGTAGATGTATAATGGGTACACAGAAGAATTTGGAAAATGAGCTGGTTTTTTTTTCCTTCAGTTTGTGCTCAGAAACATGTTTCTTTATTTTCTCATTTTGGCATTTTTTAGCCCTTCATTCTACCCTCTCTCTCCCAGTATGATGATTCTCAGTTTGCGTTTTGAATTCCTCTCCTGTGACTCAATTGTCTCTTAAACAGAGTAGCATACTTTATTATCAGGCCATAATACCCGTGTTATACATCATCTTCTGGGGTCCTCCTTTCATAGTTTCTTGGGTAAAGGTCAGATTTTATGCCTGCAGCAGCACAGGGCCCTGCCCTGAGGACTTCTGCATGTTCCATGTGGGTTTGGGAGCCACCGAGGCTGCCGGGCCAGGGCTGTGCAATGGATTTCCTGCACACACTCTAGGCACAGTCTGTATCAACAGCTCTTGGGAAGCCCAAAATTAATATTCTGGTCATTCAGTCACTTGATTGATGCATTCAGACCCACTCCACCAGGCTCCTTCCCTTCTCATCCTTGTAAAATCTTTTTTCATCATTTGCACTAGAAATCACAAGTTTGTCTCATTTTTGGGGGGGTTTTGCAGGGTCTTCACATTTATTTAAAAAATCCATTTTGGGTGGTCTCTGAGCTTACTTGTTTACTATCTGAAGAGTTGTTGCTAATGCCATCATTTCCTTGATTCCTGTGCTTTTAAAATTATTGTACTTCCTATTCCTTTGATGTCCATATTTCTAACCATTGATCTTATCCCAAGGATCTTTCTACTTGCTAAAAGCACCTATAGAGTTTTCCCAGCCTCCTCTGACACTTGCCCCGCTCTCACCTTTTATGGTCTATAGCCCAGATAAGATAATCAGGGTTCAGAAGCCTGTTCCTATAAATGTCTCGGGTTAAAAAACATACCACACCCCAATGCAACAGCCCCAACAGTGCCCCATTAAGCTGCAGTCTTCTCTGCCGACTGGAAGACCTTCAGAGCATACCAGTGCCCCTCTAGTTACAGGCATTGCAACTCTTAAATACATTGTTAGTTTAAGGGCACAGATTGCCCCATTCACTTAAAGAGAACATTGATTCAGCTGTAATAGTCCTTCACCACTTTCATATATGGATAGGAGATTGTTTACAACTCTGTTTATTGTCATTTAGAACCTCTGAATTGACACTGTGAAAGTTGTTCATTCAAATTAATGTTTCTATTTGGCTCCCGCTGTCTTAAATGGTGCAGAAAATATGTTTTTCAAAATAGAAATTGGTTTATTTACCAGAAACAGGTTTTACTTATTATTCATAATTTAGAATATGTTTTTCTGGACTTATATAATTCACACCATTAAAATTAATACCCTCTTAAATTATCTTTTAAGCATTATATGATTTTTAATATATCCTTTTTAATCATGAACAGACAAGTGCAATTACTATTCACTTCCTGATTTTCTCCTCATAACTACTACTTAGTCTGCATTAAGCCACTCCAAATGGGAGTCCTTCATCAAGCTAAGGAACAATGTCTTTTGTGACTGAAAATCATAATGATGAAATTCTGAATAGCACACACTTTTCTGTATGATCAGTTATAAAATGTGACACATTATTTTTAGATACAGTACAGGAAGTTCAGGTGGGGCCAAAGGTGCCTCCCAACCCAAAAGAGTTTATGACCAGGCAAAGTGTCTTTTCTCACACTCCTCGCACAGGGACCATTCCCAATTACTTCCCTGTGTTTCCTGAGCCTGCCTCAGCTTAAAAAACAATGCATCTGCCACATTTGTGGGGAGTCTCTCATCTTCCTGGCTCTGCCATGTGGACTGACTGGGTACTGTAAGGAACACACTCACTCCCTGTATAATGTAGTGTAGCACATATATTTCCTGTTTACCTATCAGAGGGAGGAAGCACTATTGTAAAAATGCAGGTGAACCCAGGATGGGAGGAAATGATGATGTCTGACTCCAGTTCAGAAGGCTGAATGATTTATTTATTATATCTATATCATAATACATTAATATACTATTTTAAGAGGATTCTAAAACTACATACCTACTTTTCTAACTACCATATCTAACTCTAACAAGCTTGTGACCTTCCCTCTGAGAGTCCAGACACACCTGGCTCTCATTGGCCATCAGTCCCAAACAATCTTCACCAGAATCCAATCAAGCAATCACCCCAGGTAAACAATTCTCCAAACACATTCCACATGGGAGAAACAAGGAGCAGAAATAGAAATTGTTTTCTCTTTCTTCTCTCTGTGCTCCTCTATGAAAAAATCCTGAGAGTGAGAAATTGTGCCTGCCACAAAGCACAACACCTTCCATGTCAAGTTTCATCTCACTAAATCTAGATGTGTGCAGCTTCCTTGACTTGAGGTGGGTTCCTTGCCTCCCTTTGCAATCAGTGGAGAAGCAGGAATTTCTAGGACATGAGTCATTGCATCCCAACACAGACACCTGAAGTAAGTCAGACTAATTTCACTCTTGTTTTTCTCTCTACTGCCTAGAGGCAGTCAGACTTTTCATCAATTCAGCTGGAGAACCTCATCCATCCCATTCTTTCTGGAAAAAATTTGAACCAAGAAATTTTGAATCAACAACTGCCCAGTCTTGGATGGAAAAAGGCAATTTTTCTCTATTTAATGTGAGAAACAGGTTTTGTTAACAGCTTGGCATTGGGTACATTTTGACTTCCCAGAAACCACATGTCTTATCTATCATGCACAGTGTTTGAAAGTGATCCTGTCCCAGAGATGGGTAAGACTGCTCAGACCTCACACTCCTGGGGCCTTGGACATGTCTCAGAAGCCCTTCTGTGTCACTGTGGCTCTAGAGCCACCAGACATCACTGCTAAAATGTGCCATATTTTTCATGTTGTGCTGAAACTTGTTTATAGAGGATAACTTTCTGTTGGGTTGCTTTTCTGAGGACCATTCCTCTTTCCTGACAAAACCGATACAGTCAAAGGCCTGAAAAAAAAAATCCTTTTACTCCAGACTTTTACTGCAAATATCTAATTTGGAATTAACTGGAAGAGAATGCTTAAATGGACTTCCCTCCCACACCAGCCCTCTCCCTTAAACTTTTCCAAGCCAAGTATTCAGGTATTTGTCTTGGTATTTTGGTGGAGAAAAAATTGATGTGCAAATTTATGTCTGTCTGGTCACAGTTTTTAAAGTTTAAGTAAAGATGTATTTCACAGGAAAGGGACCAGAACAGAAAGAAGCTCGGTGAGCATCAATGCCACTGTGAGCTAATTGAGATTATAAATGAGCAGTGCTGTTTTTTCTGGAATGTTCACTTTAGTGAATCTGTTTCAACAGGTAGGTCAGGAACAGGGGTCATTCAAGACTGGGTCATTAAAATCACAGTGGTGGAAATTCCAGGTAAGGACAAACTGTGGAGACTGAACCTCTTCTTTTTGGAGAGGCAATGGAAGAGCATTTGTTTGACTGCTTTTACAGGACCAATCCCAGAGTAGACAGAACACCATTGGTAATTACATGAAACTGTTTTTTCCTAGGCACCTTATCTTTTTTAGTACATATTTAGTAGGTTTTTATTGTCATATTTTTCTCATTTTCGTCTCCATATTTTACCTCCTGCAGGCTATTGAAACCACACACTGGTGACAGAACTATTTGCTTCTTCCCATGATGCCAATGTTATGTGAGATCTCTTAATGACTCGTATTTTTTACATACCCAGTAAATGAGTGGGGATCCACTTTGCTAAGAGGGATCTGAGACACAGCTATTAGAGTTAAAAACATGCATTAATTTTGAATACCCAATGAGAGATACTTTCAACCTTACTTTTTCAAAGCCTTGTACAGCAAATTCTAATTCAAGCAACAAATCTGAGTGCTCAGTGCTTTGATAGACCTGATCCCAGAGTTTCATATCACATATCAGAGAAAATGAGGAACATTTTGACCATATGTGAAAAGCTCACCGTATGCCTTGAATGCCCTTGCACAGGAACATGGTGGCAGAGGCAATAATTGAGCTGATCTACCACAGCATCACTTAGCCATTCTTTTTCCTCCAAGAGGTTCCTGCAACTCCTCCAACCATCTTTAATAAATGGGGCTGAGATCTTACAAGGAGCCACCTTCTCTACTACATGTCTGATATTTATCCCTTAAGAAGTTTAATTCCATGTTTTGACTGAGTAGGTGACACTTAGCCAAAATGATAAGTAATCATATAATTGAAGACTTCAAAATAGAGTGCTCAAGAGAGATGTAATCCCACTGCACTGACAAGCTGAACTCTAGCATTCCTTTGCTCTGAAGCTCTTTCCATTCCATTTGTTCACAGGGTATTGTTCCCATCACGGCTGGGTGCTGGGGCTGGATCAACTGCAGCACCTCAGCTGCAGCTCCTGGACTGGCTCCTGCCCTACATGTGTCACCACAGCCCGGCTGGGACACCCTGGCCATCATCTCACATCTGCTGGTTTGAAGCACATGATGGGTGCAACTGAGGTCTTCAGCCCTGTCTGATGCTGTGGGGGGGGGTCTGACTCCTCCCAGTGCCCAGTCTCCTCACATAGTCACCATTTCTTCCTGACCTGGCTTTCTTTTCCCTACTCCCCCTTTCAGCCTCAGTGCACCCACAATGATGTTTCCATCCTTTACTCGGCCCAGGCTGATCTGGGACCTGTAAGGGGATGAATGCCTTTGTTGTTACACAGAGAAGGAGACACAGGGACTGGGACAACTGGCTGCACAGAGTAGCTGTTACAGAGTGAATATTCAAAGGAGAAGAGACCAGTAAGGCAGTTCCCAAGACCCTGAGCCATAGGGCCTGGATTATAGCTGAATAATCAAAATTGCATCATAGTGCTTAATACTGAAACCCAGCTTTTCTTTTTGTCTTTTTTGGGATTTTTTTCCTTGTTGTTTTCTTCCTTCTCAGAAGTGACTAATCTACTTTGCCTGAAACCTCTGAAAAATATTTAGCTTAGGGTGGGCACGTAGCACTGACATTTACAACCTGAAGCATTCATGTCTGACAAAGTTAAAAGCAACTGAAAACAGGGTATTGTAATAGGAAAAAAATAGGAATACCATATTTAATAATAAGAAGTTCTATCACCTCTGCCTATTGTAATGAATGATCCAGAGAAGGTAATTCAAAGGACTCTCGTTTGCCCTTTCTCAGAAGATGAACAAGGCGACATTAAATGAAATGGAAAGGCTAAAGGGAAATACTTCTCACAGAGCATGCAGCACCTGCAATTCACTGTCAGATGATAATGCTGAGAACAAGAGTGAAGCGATTCACAGAAGAGCCAGTTCCACATAAAAAGAACACCTGCAATTGATTGATAAGACACATTTATGGAGGACATTTTTCTTTATGCTTGAGGACATATGACAAGTGCTAACTGCCTGAAGAAGAACTTTTCCTAACATATTATCTGGCCACTGGGATTATCAGATCTGCTTCTCCAAAATATTCAGCACTGCAGTTGAACATGTTTCGACTGTGAAGTATTCAAACCTACCAGTTCATCCATGCAGACCTAAGCAGTCCACTCAGCCAGTGATAGTTGGGTGGTGGGGTGGTGTTTTGGGTTTCTTTCAACTTAGGAGCAATTTAAAGGGAGATGAGTTGCTCTGTTCAAATGATGAAACATGGATCCTCTCATGAATTAAATTTTTGCAGTTTTAACATCAACATTCAGTGTTCCCAGAAGAGATTGAAAACACAACTATTTATTTAAAATATAACCTCTTCCCTTGATCAGTATCTCACCGATGCTTTTAAATTGTAACATATGTCCTTTTCATCAGACATTGCATGATATATTTCAAAGGAAGAAAAGTCAAAACCACCTTTCATAGCAAATGTCTAAAGGCAGCACACACTTTAACTGCCAACTTGCCACCAGGTATTTGCTGTCACTTATCTAACATACTACTGAATACATACTACTACAACATACTTGTCATCAGTGCTACAGATGACTAGTAATAAAACAAACAGTATGATTCCCTTAGAAGCTGCTCTGCCTAGTCTGATATGATGGAAATGTACAGGCATTTTGTTTAGAACTTATTCTTCAGACACATCTCATTGTATTTGTGCAATAATGAGCCTTGTATAAGCAACTTCATTTCCTCTGAACCACAACAGCTCTCACACACTAGGTGTGAATTCACAATAAAATCACTCACCATTGTCAAATTGTAATATATATATTTTTGCATCTAGGTTTTTTTTAATCTGGTAAATCAATAATTGCACCTAAAAGTGTCTACAGATAGTCTTATTCTTAAAAAAAAGAAGTTAATCTGTGGGTTAGTTGAAATTAGTCTTGTCTCAGCAGTTCCAGCTGGGATGGAAATAATCTGAGTAATGAGTTTGTCTCACTAGAATATCTCGGTGTTCTGGCGGGCTTCAAAAATAATACTTGTATATAACTCAAGTTATATATAAATCATATAAATATTACCAAATTATCACTTTATTCTTGTAATGAGATTTAAAAATTTTTTTAAAACATAAATAAACCAAAAGCAAAAACACAAGCAAAAGTGAAGAAATATCTACATATCTGGGATTATTTATCTAGTTTTAGATTTATCAAACTTTTATGTGTGATATTGGTCAAAAACTGACAAAATCATAAAAATCCTGAGCCAGATGGGACTCACACGAATTACTAAATTCCAGCTCCTGGCCCTGCACAGGACAACCTCAGGAATCGCTTCACATGCCTGAGTGTTGTCCAAGCACTTTGTGAACTCTGGCAGGCTGTGCACTTCAACTCCAGCACTACTTCCAGTGCCCAGCCACTCTCTGGGTGAAGAACCTTTTCCTAATGTCCAGCTGAGATCTCTACTGACACAGGTTCCTGCTTTTTCCCAGGGTCCAAATCGGAGCAGTTCATGTGTCTGTCACAGCCTCTGTTTCTCCATGTGCTGGGCAGAGCGCTCCTCAGCGCAGTGGAAAACTCTCCTTCTCTGAGCCAGAAATTGCCTGCTGCTCCTGATTTTGACAAGATGTACAAACAGGATGTAGCAAGCAGAACCACTGAGTGCTGTGTCTGTGTGCCTGCTGCAATCTGGAAATGAAGTCAGCACTGAAACTGTAAAAAAATGTTGAAACCCCCACAATTAATAACTTAAAGGCACTCAGGGGAAAAAACAAACTTGTTCAATTTATAGGGTCTTTACAGGACACTTTGTTTTCATGTCAGAATCTACTGTTCCAAAAATCTCTCTTGTCATTTCAGAATCTACTGTTCCAAAAAAGCAAATAACTTGCCTTATCCATTCTTCCAGTGAGGTTTTCTTGGGGGTTTTATTTGTTTTGGATTTTTTTTTTCTGCACTGAATAATCAGTGTAGTAATTCAAGTCACTGAAGCAAAGCTGAGTAAATGCAGCAAAGAGGCTGAGACTACAAAAATCTTCTGCTGGGCTACATAAGCACAAACAATATGGGTACCACTTCACTGTTGAAAGAAAAGTCTGTGAAAATCAGCTGTAAAGGCAGATAAAGTGGGAGAAGACTGAGGAATCCTGGTATTTTGCTATTTCATGTTACCTGGTGTCACCCTCAAGTCTAAATTATTTGGTATTTTCTTTAATTGGCAGTAAAGTCAATTGAATTTTTAAAATTTTAATTATATTGACATTTAATTACTCATTCTAAGGAGATGAGACAAAATATCTGGAGGAAAAAGGATCCAGAATTAACTGACAATGCTAATACTGTCAATAGAAAAAAAAAATAAGCATTTTCCTGATATTTGAAAGGAGAAAGAAGTCATCAATATTTTACAGACAACAGAATAGACCAGGATATTTTTATATATATATATATATATATATACACACATATATTCAGCTAGACCTCTGTATCTGTGAATGTGTGCATATATATGAGTGTATCTATATCTGCATGAGTATGTATATTCGTATACACATAAAATATATTAAATCACTGGAAAAGCCACATAGTTAATAATTTGGAGATATTCTGCCTGTGGAAATCCATTTTTTTTTTCGAACCTATCATGACCAGCAGTCCAGGATAATTATCTGACACTAAAGTGACATCAGTGAGAAAACAGAAGTGAAAATTTTCCTCTTCAGTTGCAAAAAATATGCAGAATGATGGNTTTAATTGGCAGTAAAGTCAATTGAATTTTTAAAATTTTAATTATATTGACATTTAATTACTCATTCTAAGGAGATGAGACAAAATATCTGGAGGAAAAAGGATCCAGAATTAACTGACAATGCTAATACTGTCAATAGAAAAAAAAAATANCCAGCAGTCCAGGATAATTATCTGACACTAAAGTGACATCAGTGAGAAAACAGAAGTGAAAATTTTCCTCTTCAGTTGCAAAAAATATGCAGAATGATGGATATATGTCCCTTTTTCCTGAGGAACTGGCTGAAGAGGTTCTCATCTCTGAACATTTAGCTCTATTACTACAGACTAATTGCTGCCATTTCACTTAAGGTAGTCCACATGCTTGTGAGGCACACAAAGGAAATTATCATGGTGAAAAATAACATACCAAATGCAAATTTTCCATGGATATTACTAACCTAAATTATTCCAGCATCTTGGGTCATACAGGAACAAGGAGTTGAAGGGAGCAATAAGGTTCATTTTGGCAGCAAGATTGCACAGGTACAGAGGGAGCCACTGAGGACCACATAGGTAGGACAGAGAGTTAAGATATAGATAGATATCTATATCTATATCTATCTATCTATCTATCTATCTATATCTATATATATATATAACTGAACCAAATGGATTGAAATGACTTTGCAAGCTCTGAGAGCAGCTGGGAAGCTGAGGGAGGGAGGTGGCAAAGTGGGCAGCAGGTGACAGACACCCTGTTCCTGCTAAGGACTGGTAACTCCTGAGCCCTTTCTCACCCCCAGCCACCTGCCTTTCAGCTACTCAGGGTTGCTCTGGTACTTCCAGAGTGATTCTAAGATACATTCAATGAAAACAATTATTGTGCCTCCTTTTGCCCATCATATTCTGGCTGCTGAGCCATCAGGTTATATCAGTCTACAACACCAGAGCATCACTAACCAGTTGTGCTGCTTGTGATCTAGAGCAATCCAGTTGAAAAAGGTTTGGAATCCAGTTTGCAAAAGCTCTGATATCTTCACAGAAAGGGACCTTATGAAGCAGAAATACTGCCCAGTGCAGATATCACTTGCTAATAAAGATGATTTATTGCACTGTAAAAAATGCAAAAAAAAACTTATATGGAAGCATCAAGAAAGCCTTTAGCTAAAACTATGCCACTATGTCACTTCTGAGGAATCTGCACATTACAAGATGTCTTGTTGCTACTTCTGATTTTGTGCAATTTGTAGCCAACCCACTCCTGTTCAGTCAATGATGCTTTTGGTTCAGCACATCAGTTGGGATCAACCAGCACAAAATCACTCACATCAGTGGAATTACACCAGTCTGCATTCACCATGTGGCCTAAGGCAGTTACCATGTCTCTTATGTCAATAGTTACAGTTTTACTTCTGTTAGCTTTACATATCTGTGACATACCAGCTTCTAGACACCACAGATTGTTTTATTTCTGATTCTTACTGCATATGGTGAAGTGCCTGGGTATTTTGGTACAGTTTGACATGCTTTGGAAGTGCCAAATGGCCCAGTCTCACACAGTTAGCACTACTCCAGCAGCCTGTCTAGAAGCATCATCTTAGGTTATACTCAGCTACGGAGGATTGCTTTGGTTTTGTTCACTGCATGTTACAAGAAACCTGGATTTGGACTGTCCTCCATAAGTGTAAGTTTGTACATGACTGCGTGGCCACATGGAGTCTGGAGTCTTCTGCAAGGGGAAACACCTTCAGCAGAGAGCTTCCCCCCCACCACCACCACCGTGCTCCTCAGCCTAATTCCCAGATCAGGCCATCACACAAGATTATCTCGCTGCCCAACAAATATTGACATGCAAAACTGCAATTTTTATGACAGATGAGAAACCTGAGAAGTGTTTTATCACCGTGTTTTATAATGACAATGAAAATATGCTTAAAAGTTATTTGCATCATTTAACTGTGGACAGCATTCTTCTTACTTCCCAGGAAATGTCTATGACTTAGGACCACCTGCATCTGGAGTATCCTTGTACATGTCAACTCCAAGGAAAGAGAAGACCAAGGAACAATTTCTGCAATTGAGGCCAGCTGGCCCAGAGATCTGAGATATTAAAAGTACCTGAAGTGATACTGGGGGCATGTGGGAGCTTGTCAGACTGCATTTATTAGACCAAACTGAAAGTGTGTATTGCACTCTCTGGGGTGGGGTGAAAATCTAGATGAATGGCTGATAGTTTAGCTAAGGAAAAGCTGTTACAGTGCAAGATATCCCTACATGGATACTATTCCATCCCCTCATCCAAGTTAACTCATCTTTGGGACATAAGAAAGTCTTTGTTATTTCAGTTCTTTGCTGTAATTTCCATAATGAACTGACATCTTTGAATTTGTATGTATATTAGTTACTTTCTGTCTATTTTATTGCTTCATTGCAATTTAAGGAATGGAATAAAACAGATAAATCAATCCCCTCTACAAAAGGGGAAAATCAGCTGTGTACAACTGTCCTAGTGCCAGCAAATCCACAATGTGACTAATAACAGACATGTATGAATAATGAGAGAAATAAGGGAAATAGCTTCATTAAGGTAATTTCCCTGGAAACAGTTATTGCTTGAAGCACTATAACAAAAGATACTTTGTTTATACCACAATTTAAAGAAATTATTTAACAATTCCCATGAGCATTCTCTGACTTAAAAATAAACACATTATGTCTTAGGCTGTGCCCAGAGAGTTAATGGTAAAACAAAATAGTTCAGCTTCGCTCTCACTGACATTTAAAAGCATTTTGTACTGCTCTGCCAGTTTCAAGTAGCCAGACTTCTGCCAGGCTTAAGAACTAGGAATTGTACTTTTGCACATTTGGAAGAAGTCCAAAATGTATCCCAATACCGAGTACATTTTAAGCTGCTTAAGGCGACTTTACGTGATGAGAACAGTGAAAAGGCTCAGGAAAGCAAATGACTGCGAGGTACAACAGCTCCACAGATGCACACTCTGCCCCACTCTGTCACAGCAGCACTGTGACATTCTAGTTATTTAGTTATTTTCAAGATCAGAGGTCCCCTTGGGCACCAATACCAGTGGGACAGACTCAGGTACGGTGTTTGTGACTGCTCCAGAGAATGAAGAATAATATTTTTGTTACAGAGTGTATTAGCTGCAATAAAAAAAAGACTCCGTATTTGGAACACAATTGGTTTCCAGATTTGTGGGGAGCTTCTTGCAAATTAAAGCAGTATCAGGTTGCTTGCAAGAAACTCAGTCCTGTTCACCCCATTTGACAAATTGTTAGAAGATCCCAATGAAAACCATGTGTTAATAACATGCTACAAACTATTCTATTAATACTTTTGTGAATAAATAATGAATACTATTAAATCAAAACACCAAAACAGATTTAGTAAATAAGAAGACTTTAAAATACCATAGAATATTAGAATGATCCTGAAAAATCAGTATCTTTCCCCAAAGACTGAAAATTTGTCTTTATTATGTATTGAATGAGTAAGAAACCTCATAATCACAAAGCCCATTTTTTTCTTTCAGCCTCTTTGAGACAGAACAGAGCCATATGCTCAGAAATGTTTCTCCTGAGCTGTGTTCAAGTGGCAGTGATTTACATTTGAAGTGTCCATGTCTTACACTTCCAAAAATACACATGAATTTAAAACTGAATTTAAGTGGTCATGCCATCCTCTGATTTAGTAATTTTTTTCATTATAGCACCCTTCTCTGCTCAGATGCAAAACAAGTTAGTTGCAGAGTGGCTAACTTTTGCATATATGGATTGAAATCCAAAAATGCCTACATGCTTATAAATGTCGGGCTCCTGTTTACTTACATGTCCATCCCCTCAAGCTAAATTCCTGTATGCCTCACTGCACAATATGAAGAACTGCTTCTCTGCAAGGGGAAGTAGGTTTTAATTCTGTAATAATCTGCCTAGAGTCCACATCCTTGCATGCCAAAAAAAAAGGCAAAAACCCACAAAAAAAACCCAGGCAACCTGACACTACACCAAAGGGAATAGAGAATTCCCTGATTAGTGCAAAAGCATGCAAAGCTTATAAAGCTGCTTCAGCGTAAGACTTACAAAGCTTAATCCAGTTTTATTGTATTCTAGACACTAATAGAAAAACTTTGATTAAAAGGGTACTCTTTGTAAGAGTAAAAAAAAAAGTCTTTGTTAGATTTTCTATGTTATTTTGAGCAATTTCTTCTAAATTTTAATCCTGCTTTAATTTCCATGAGAACTTACAGCAGTAATGGGAGCAGGTTGTGCTGTGGAGTGCTGACAGACCCTTACTCTCTGTTACCTCTCCAGCTATGTCAATCTGTTGCTCAGGCTAACAGATACTAGTGAGAGAGAAAAAGTTATTGTCAGCATATCATGGACCTTTTGTCTGCTCTTGGAGGTGACTTGGTACATCCAGGAGAGCTTAACTGGTGATATATATCTGTCTCAAATATATATAAGCATTGACACATTTACAGAAGTCTGAAGAGACAACCTAGAAGAAGGCTGACTATTTATCTATACATTCTCAGTAAAATGACTTTTAACATTTCTCTCAAGATATACAAACATCAAATTGGGGGGTGAAGAGGATGTGCAGATTCAGTTGTGTGGATTGACTTCTGTAGCCTCTGACTCTGTAGATTCAGAGGACTTCATTGGCTCCATGTTGAGTCTTAAGGGATTTCAAAAGCAGTCCCCTGTCATCCCTGTTATTAATTCTTTAATGTTTCATGCTAAGGCAGTAACAAATAACAGTTACCTGTAAGGGGCATTCTTCACTAATATTCATGAACCACCTTAAGGACGGCCTCTTCATAAATCAGCCTCAGAGGAGGATTATTCAAAAGACAGAAACAAATGAAGCCTGACACATCCCGAGTAGTGAGGGGTTCTGAGTAAAAAGCAAAAATGTTATTAATGGCAAAGTCCATTAACACCTAACCAATAGTCACAAAAGTGACTATCAAATAGTAAGACTCATCCTTCCCTCGAACGCGATTGCTCTTAGAGGAGCAATGCTACAGCAGGCACAAACATTGCAAAAAGAGATCTCGCTGCCCTGTAATCAAAATATTAACACCCTTGCTGAAGGAAAAAGGTGTATCATAAAAAAGTCTGAACTGATGTTTTGCTAAAATGGTGATGTCTAGCACAAAAACAAAGAAAAAACAGAGCCAGCTGATCTCTGTTGTGAGATTTAGCTGTTTAAAGCCTTACTCTGTCTAATCACACTATCCTTAGTCCACAGCATGACTGCAGTAAGTGGACGGCACTTCAAAACCTGTTTAATCATCAAGAGTCAAGACAAAGGGTGTTTCTGGGGCAGACAGTACAGTTTGCTAGCAATTTTCCATAGGAAAAGAAAGGGCAGAAAAGTAGCATAGATAACTTTGATGAGGAATAGTGCAGACAAAATTTCTGTCTACTTAAGTGCTTTGAAGTTCATTCTTCCATATGCCCTTACAGGTCACACAGCCATCAGCCACCTGAGTATTTTACTGACAGAAGTTGGTGCAATATAAGTTTTCCAGAAAAGTACAGTCAGGCCCACTCTGCACTGAAAAAATTGCCCAGAGGACAGTAATGGCTTTTTGAACTATTCAACACTTCACACTGTACAGTGTCCATCAGCAACCTTCACTCAAACCTTTTCCAGCTCAAGTTTAATATACAAAATATTTGGAGCATCAAACAAAAATCTGCACCGGCTTCTGACTTGTACTGAAATTTGATTTCCATATTTACTGTCCTCCATCTGGGAATGCAAAAGAAAGGAAGAAAATAAATTGAATACATAGCATCAGTTAGACTTAGTGGTGTTGAGTAGTTTGGGACAATATAATTAATTTTATATGGGATTTTGAGGTACCACTGTGCAATGAGGCATGTGTGCTTCTAGACTTTGATCTGCTATTTCAGCATGCAAGGTTCTTTTCAAAAACCTTTGTAGTAAGCTTCCCATTCTCAACATCTGATGCAATCACTAAGCTATATATCCAAGAGATCTTGGTCTCCAACTATCTTCCCCCACTTTAAATACAAAAGAGTCAAGTCATTCTATCAAGACTGTCTGCATCATAGCAGAATCATATTTCTAAATAACAGTAATTTTTTATCATCAAGGGATTACTTCTATTTATTTGCTGACTGAATCATTACAAATCAAACTGGTAGTAAATTTACTCGTGTTGAGAAGCCTTTACAGAATCATTCAATTTTCTATAAACATGTTTAATTTCTGTAAGTGATAGTAAATTATTTCTCTGATTATATTTCAAGACTTTTTTCTTTCATTTTTCTGCCTCCCAGAACTGTTGATTGAAATCTGGAGGCAGGTGAATAATGACTAGCTCACTTCAAGTGTTTGAAATGCAATATGGGCTCCATGGTGATTCATTAAATTAAGTAAGAATACATGGAGGTTTTCCCAAATTGCAGGAAGCTGTCCTAGTTACTATAAATGATAAATATTGTTATGAAAATAAATGAAAACTAAATCATCGCTTTTATTCCTCAGGATGCTCACAAATCACTCACAGTAATGAGTCAAGATTAAATACCTCTACAGTCTTGCAGATCCAGAGTGTCTAAACTTTAGACATTAAATACCCATGCTTCTTGTCTGCTGCCAGAGACTTTGTCTAGGATGGGATTTCAGACCTCATTAAATGGCCCTTGCCCACCAAAGGTTTGGATAAAAGTGGTGTTATTGCCATTTGAGAAAAATTGGTGCAATTTACTTCTTCTGAAAAATTGTGCTTCTTAGAGATATGGACTTAGAATCCCTACTGACATTAAGGATCATTGCTGGCGGCCAAAAACTTTAGGAATAGGCATGATTTATAGGGCAGGCATGGGAAAGAAAGCTGGCAGCTCTGCTAGTCCTGGTCTCAATAGGGGTGCTGGCTCTGTGGCACCTCACAGATTTCCCACATGGCACCCATTCAGAGCAAGCCCCATAGGAAACACTTTCATCACTTCATTTTCTAACTCCATTTCTACCTGCTCCATAGGCATGACATGCACTTTCCTCTCAAATCATCCAGCTGAAAGCTCGCTCGTGCCCAGCTTGTTGTGATGACTCCTGACCTGTCCCCTGCCTGGCAGGAGGGCACCTTAGTAACAGCAAAATAGCAGAGTAAACTTATGTGAGGAGAAATTTGTCCTTTGGTGTTTTTTTTCCCTGCATAATGGAGAGCTGTAAAATTAACATCACTGCTTTTAGCAAGGCAGATTACATCTCTGATGTCCTGCAGCACGTCTGATTGCAGTCACTGCATCATTAAACCCTGTGTGGCAAAGGCAGGTGATGGTTCACTGTAAACAGAACAGGACTTTTCCCCTCTTCTGCATCTGAAACCCCTGGACTACAGGAACAGTCTGTAACAACTTCTGTGTGGGGCCACAATGAATCAGGAGGACTTGGGAACAGTGTCAAAGCAGTGCCCAGGGCTGGCAGAGAGCAAAGGAAAGGAAGGTTTTCCCCTCTAAGGACTGAAAAGGAAAGCCAGAAGGGGTTGCCATAGAAAGGGAGGTAAACAAGGATGATTTGCCTATAGTGTGTTCCAGTAAGATAAAGGATACACTAAAACTTCTCTAACAAGGAATGAAAGAACTGTCAGGGGTTTAAACATTCAAATAAACACTTTTTACAATTTCAGTCACAAGGAATTTTCTGTGACTGGAGAGAGTAAACAGTGGCTCTCATAGAAGATGATTTCTAAGTTTTTGAGCTGAGGCTCAAGAGACATTTAAAACACAGTTTTTTCCTTTTT
Source organism: Ploceus nigricollis (assembly GCA_013399945.1). Classification (NCBI taxonomy): domain Eukaryota; kingdom Metazoa; phylum Chordata; class Aves; order Passeriformes; family Ploceidae; genus Ploceus; species Ploceus nigricollis. The sequence continues at coordinate 444,284 of VXBC01000328.1, forward strand.
TTACTCTTCTTCTGAGCCTGAGGGGAAACATATAATGTCAAACCTTTAAGTGCAAAGGTGGAAAGCATGTGCACAAAACCTCTAAGAAAGCATAGATAGGGTGACTCATATGAAAGTGGTCAGTGGCTTTAAATTTCTCCAGCTTTACTGTAACTAGGCAAGTAATTTTTAATTTTGAAGAGCAATTGAAGATTTTAAGAAAACTTCCAGCAAAGCTCCTCAACTACAACTGCTAGAGGCCTGAGACAAAATCCAGCCCTTCACCTCAGTTACAACCTGCCCCAGAAGGTGAGAGTAACCCAGGTTCTTGTGAATAGATCCCTTTATGGGACTAGACTGTGTTTGGAAACTGACCTCAACTGGGAAGACAGCTCCAAAGAAAATTGTCCCAGGTTAAGGAAAGGAATGAACATCTAAATGGGACAATCCATAAGAAAACAATATTATCTTGATCCTAGTTGTTCCAAACATGCCATCAGTCTGCCTTACCCATTACCTGAAAATTACCCAGTATCTTTCATGAGTGTTTTGTGGACAGTTTGCCACAGCAGTGTTGTTGAAATAAAAAATCAGCTCTTTCCAAGAACAAGGTAATGGATATTTGGTGGTTTAGTTAAGGATAAAGAATTGACTAGTAGAAAATTAAGAGGCTTATTGCCTCAGTAAGAGATAATACAGCTATGAGGGAGGTGGTGATATGAAAGCAAAAAACGGGGCTTCCTGGAAGTGTTCAGATAGTTTGGAAGACAGCTGAGCTTCCAACATCCAGTTATACCTAATTGAACAAAGCCTCGTTCAGCAGATCCCTGATTTTGCAGAGATGCCAGCATTTTTGTCAAAAGCTATGATGTTGATTTACAAAATGAATACATCCTTCAGTGAAAAAAAAAACAAAAAAAGGATAAAATAAAAGGGATTAGATGAAGCAGCAAAAATTCACTCTGTGGTAAAGTCTGCAGAATTAGTGTGGTCAATTCATCTAAGACAGGAAGCATTTAAATAATTATATAGCAGAAACTTCCTACTGATATTATAAAGAGCATTCCCTAGAAAATAGCAGTACAGCCTGTATCAGTTAAAGAGGCACAGAAGATGCTGGCCAAGAGAAAAATTGGCACACTTAATTGTTTGAGCTTCAGAAGTACTTAAAGGTTTACAGCATTGCAAAGAAACCATAGCTGTAGATGAATTAATTGACTTTTTTGTTCAAAAGCACTGACACAAAGACAAGGAAAGATGACACTTCTAGGGATAAAATCAACTTGAATTTACTTTGAATTTCTACCTGCTAACTGAAAGAGCGCTTTGTCAGGGTGACTGACTCCATGTGTCTCTGTTATTAAAGAACCACCATGGAAAAACAATTAAGAAAATAAATTATACAGAGAAGCAAACTGTCATCATGGATTTTTCTATCTGAAACAGTCAGAGCAATAAAGAAGATCCATCTGACTTTAACTGCACCAAAATTCATCCTCTAACAGGAAAGTGGGGTGGAGTTTCTAAACTGCACTGCACCTTAGACTTTGAGCAACTCAGCATCCTTGGATGTTCAAAGCCAGACATCCCTTCACTTAGGTCTTCAGTTATTAAAAATGGCACAGAAAACTGATCTTTATTTTCAGTAATTAATTAGTTCATTAACTAGATAAAATAAATTCCTCACTGAGAATAATAGGCATTTCTGTCTGTGGGCAGTTGTCAGCAGGATGGGCCCAGACTCTTCAGTGCTGCCCAACAACAGGATAAGGGGTAACAGCCCCAAATTGAAGTTCCATCTAAATATGAGGAAAAGCTTCTTTACTGTGAGAATGACAGAGCACTGGAAGAGGCTGCGCAGAGAAGTTGTGAAATCTTCTCTGGAAGTACTCAAAATTCTCCTGGATGTGATTCTGTGCAACCTGCTCCAGGTGAACTTGCTTTAGCAAAGGATCTGGGCTAGATGATCTCCAGAAATCCCTTCCAATCCCAACTATTCTGTGATTTCTGTCATTCTCTAGATACTTTGGGGAAAATCTGAGCTGTACACTGTTTTTTAGGCTCCTGTGCCTTTTTCTAAAGGCCATATTCTGGAAATTGCTGCTTTCATTGTTCAGGTCATTATTGGATCAAATAATATTTGTTCAGGTTCTCTTGGATCAAAACGTAATTGTTGTAAGTAACTCTGATGCACCATACAAAGCCAGTACATAATGTACCATCGGTGTTGCAGAGAAGCAGAAGTGTTCTAGTACTCAATTGTTTGTGTCAAGGGCATCACTGGGATGACCAACATAGAAACGCAGAGAAGCTTTGGCAAAATGATGAATTAACTGATATAAGAGAAGCTGCTTAAGATGTTTGGCTATGACATGGCAAAAGAAGACACTTTTTGAATGTTCTGTACTGAAGCATGAAATAAGCTCTGAAAAAAGAGAAAGAAAATTGAAGGGAAAGTATTCAAAGTGTCTCCTAATAATATGAGAAGGGAATGCACAAAGAGCGATGGCGATTAAATGAACCAGTGGAAAGGACACACATCAGAAGGACGGCTAGGAAGATAGCAGGTCAACATAGATGTTTTTTTAAAAAGGAGAGTTGAGATGAAGCATTTGCAGCACATTCTCATTTAATGCATAACACAAGAGAAAAGATGACACAGATTAAAAGTCCCCCTTTGGAAGGGGGAAGAGAAATAGCAATTTTGGGCAAACATCAAAGGGTGTAATTGCTCTGTTTATACTGAATGAAAAATGTTCTGCAAAGGAGTCAATTTACATAATGCGGAGGCATTTAGTATGATTTATAGTCCTGCCTTAAAGGCAGTGGAGTGAAAAAATGTTGTTAAAACCCCTGTATTTTCTTAGAGGAATAACTGGTGTTGAAGAAGAAACTTGTAAGAACATCACGAGTTCAGAGACTGAGAAGAAGCTGCAGGCGGACATGTGTTATTGCACAGTTAGATGGGGAGCTGCAAGGACACCTTTTCTCCAGTACCATTATGAGAAATGGGAGGAAACACCTTGCAAACAGCCAGAGTCAGATCCCACAAGACCCTGAAGAGGACAGACTTTCCCCCTAGAGCTCTAATGTGTGGTGATATACTCTCCATCTTAAACAGTAAACTAGCAGCCACCTGCCCTGCTGAATCTCCCCAAGTTGCCTGCCTGCCTGTGCTCTAGCTCACATGTCATATTTTGCTTGGTAACTTCCACACCAAAACCAATCTGGATGTAAAAAGTGTTTCTTCATTTCTTTCTGCTCCTGTGTCCAGCTGGACTTGCTTCTTGACACTGCCCAGGTCTCAGGTATCAGTACTCATAGGAACACAAGGATGGATGTGGAAAACACACAACCCAGCAAAGGGACAGGACAGGACCTCTCTTGTGACAACTGCCCCTCAGTTTTTGCAGCTTAAAGCAGCTGCAGAACAACAGCCTCATTCCCTGCAGAGATCCCAGCTAGGAAGAGAGCTATATCAGTGAGAGGCACAAGGCCTGAGATTGTATCAGGCTTCAACAGTAAAACAATTTTCTTATGCCATTTAAATTACACTCAGGGGAAGGGGAAAGAAGTGCAGGTAACTCAGAAGAGCCTCCTTTACACCAGTGTGACAGGGCTGCCCAAAGTTCATGGTAGGAGAAGCCTGACACAGAGGGTCTGGCAGACCTTTGAGAGAGAGTTCTGTGCAGGTGAGTTCCCAGCTCTGGGGGCTGTGCTGATCACTGCCTGGGAGCTCAGAGGGTGCACATGGCATGAGCACTTGCTACTGTGTGACATTACCTGAGCCTAAAGTTACAGATCAGCTTTGCTGCTGAGATCCAGGGCAGCTTTATTCCCAGGCTACCTCTAGCCTCATTTCGCTCTTGAAAAGGGACTGCTTTTCCCACAAAGATGTTACCACAGCACTCTGTGCTTGCTCTTTATGCTGATCTCTCTGCCATTCTCCTGTTCTACAGGTCCTCAGGCCAGGCAGAGTTAGCTCCTTGTGACTGGCACAGGGATATTCCTGTGAGTTCTGCATAGCCTGTGAAATGCTTTCCTTTCTGAGAAAAACTGCTCTGCTTCTCACTGTGGCATTCACATTTTCTCCTTCTCAGGAATTTTTCATGGAGAAGCACAGAGAGAAGAGAAAACAATTCTTTATCTCTGCTCCTATGTTTTCCCCTGTGGAATGTGGCATGGAGATTGTTTACCTGCAGTGATGGCTTGATTGGATTCTGGTGAAGGTTGTTTGGGTTCAATGACCAATCAGATCCAGCTGTGTCTCGGGCTCTCAGAGAGAGTCACGAATTTGTTAGTTAGATATGGTAAGTTAAGAAGTAAGTATGTAGAATAGTATAGTATCTCTTTAAATAGTATATTAATGTAAAATAGTATAGTTTTAATAAAGCAAGTGTTCAGTATTCCAAAGCCTTCTGATCTGTGGACATCATCATTTCTTCCCTGCCCAGAGTTCGCCTGCAATTTTTGATAACTCACCTCCAGCTGAGAAGGAATTCATGGCATGCCTATTTTGTTTTGAATCAAAAGAGGTGACCACATTTTGATTTGCCAATGGATAATATTTAGTGCAGGGTTTTAAAAGGAAATCTTTTTGCTTTGTTCTGCAAGACATTGAGCACTCCCAAATTTTTAACAGCCGGGTGTAGTGGGACTTGTCCCTGCCCATGGCAGGGGGGTTGAAACTCGGTGATACTTTAAGGTCCTTTCCAAATCATTCTATGATACTATGATTCACTGATCTAAATGACAAATCATAATTTCCCACATGATAATGGAATCGTCTTGATCATGTTCTGGTGATAGTCACTGAGAAATTAGTAAAAGCTAGAGCTAAGCATTCTTCTTTTCAAACTCAGTGCTCTATTTACTTCTTTGAAAATGTGGAGATTGAGTTTCCTCAACTGAGCACAAAGTAATTTCTACCAAACAAGTATTTATGGAACAAACTTGTTCAAGTATTTTTGAAAGGTATAAAAACCAAATGAGAACATTTTTGTGAAAATTACGACAGATAATGTTTCACTGTTTATCTTCGAAAAAAACAAAACAGAACAACATTAAGCTAAAGCTTTGAAAAAAACAAAACAGAACAACATTAAGCTAAAGACTCTACCTCTGCCAGCCAGAGGTTAGCAGGTTGATAGTGCATGTAAAATCAATACCAGATAACTTAATTGTCGACTAATCTCAATTCACACATTCCTAAGGATAAGTGTACTATAGAGTCTGCTGGGGTTTTTATCCTGTTTCATTAATGAAAAAGGAAAGATTCTTTCCAAGATTACCCAGGCCGTTTATTTTCTAGATTGTCCTTTAAAAAACACTGTTCCGTAAAAGTGAAGAAACAGGAATCTGATACAAATCTAATACAGAAGGTAGTCAGGTAATTCATAATTTGAGCTCCATTCATAAATGTATTAGCTTTATAAAGGTAGAAAATATTTAGCCTCTCACACACAGTCTAACTCAGTATCCCTGTCTGGTACTGTAGTCAGGACATTTGTCTTTTGAGCATTATTTAAACAATTTAAACTCATTAGGGACCATAATACCATTACTTACAGGGAGCAACACCTTACATAAAGAGCAGTCTCACCTGTCTCACCTATGGAATAAGACATTGGCCAAAATCAGTACAGATTGTACAGCAGGGTCCTGAGTGTGTGGTAGCCATAGCAGAAAGAACAGGAAAATGTCATGGTATTATTATGTCAGCACAAAAGGTCTTATTGTTCCCAGTCAAATTCTATTTATTCCCAAACATGTTCCTGTTACATACTTGCTGTGGGATTTTCAGGCTATTTTAGAGAATTTATGACTCAGTTATGAATCTTCATAAACACAGATCATTGTCAGCATGGGCTCAAGTGAATTCAGCATTTCCAAGGAGAAATAAATAGGCGATAAGAAGCATACTTCTCATTTCACATGTCTATTCAAATACTGTCTCACATTGGTCAGATCCATACACTTTAAAGCCTGCCTCGAGAGACTAGGGCTGCACTTGTAAAAAGGAGCAGAAGCACTCAACAAGATGAAAAGGAGCCACTGAAACAGAGGGGATGTCACTGGACACAAAGCTTGGCAGCCACTCATGATGGAGCATGACAACATGAAAGCCTTGACTGAATGCAAATCATGCTCATGGTTGTTCATTTGTGGTTTTTTTTAAGGAAATAATCTTTGCTTCCAGAGTGGTTAAGAGTTGTATTTATTACTTCATTCTGTCCACTGTATAACAGCACTTCACTGCTATTTCTTTCTTTGAATCACAGAATCACGGGATCAATCATGTTGGAAAAGACCTCTGAAATCACTGAGTCCAACCCACAACCCAACACCTGCCAACTAGACCAGGGCACTGAATGTCACATTCAGTCTTTACTCAAACACCACCAGGACAGTCACTCCACCACCTCCCTGGGCAGCCCATTCCAATATCTAATCACCCTTTCTGTGAAAAAAACTATTCCTAATGTCCAACCTAAACTTCCCCTGGCGGAGTTTAAGATTATGATGTCCTCTTGTCTTGTCATGGGTTGCCTGGGAGAAGAGGCTGATCCCTCTCTGGCCACAGCTTTCTTTCAGGCAGTCTTAGAGAGTGATAAGGTCAGTCCCTCAGACAATACACTTTGATGCTCTGAGAGAGCATTTCTGCCAAAGGAACACACCAAAGCTTGGCAATTGTCTTGTAGGAAATGGGTTAGATTTCTGCTGTGTCTCAGTTCATTCTCACTGTCTGCTTCTCTCTTCAATGAAAGAAAAGTGAGTTGCTACATACTTCATAGGGCTTTGCTCCAACAGCCATGAATTTGCTGGATGATTACATTGATAAGGAAATGTTTATCTGAGACCAGTGTTCCTATAAATTATTAGTAAATAACAGCAATCCCATAATTAAGCATTTCTCTTCCTTTGTCTGATAACAACTGCATTTGTAAGACAGGGTACTTAATTTTTAGGACATGAACCATTAGAAACCAGATGTTTACATCTTTACATTTGCCTCAGGCTGTAATGCCTAAACCTAAGAGGAAGACAAAAACCAAAACCAAAACCAGTGTAAAGGAATATATAACATATCCTGCATCTATCCCCAGGCTGCACAAGTGGGGCCCATAGCATAAATCTACAAATCTGAAATCCTTTCTACTATTTCTAATAAATGATGAACATGGGGAAGATGAGGAGTAGGTTTTTTTTAATCCTGGTATCTATTACAGAAAAGGTGGTCTTACTTCATCCCTGACAGGCATCTGCAGGGAGTTTGCCAGCTTGCCGATTCCTCTTGATTAGGGCCGTTTGGCTCAGCTCCAGTGAAAATGTTAATTATTCTATTGAACCAAGTACAGGAAGGAAAAGATGGATGGGTTGGTTGGAGTAATGATCGCTGCATTCGGGGAAGGTACAGAGCCAAGGGCATTAAAAGGAGTGCAAGGCTCAAGAGTGGGAAGGAGCTGAGAAGCCACGGTGAGAACGTAAGGCAGGGCCAGCCATGGCAGGGGCTCTGTGTGTGCTTTGTGCCCTCATTCTGGGAGTGAAGTGGGAGTCCTGCCCCACTAGAATATGCTCACCTTCCCCATCTTCCCACTTGTTCACTCCTTCAGTGTGCAGTGGATGAACAGCACAAAATACAGAAGCATCTGAGCTGGCAGTGTGCCCTGGTGGCCAAGAAGGCAAATAGAATCCTGGTGTTCAAAAGGAAGAGCATTGCCAGCAGGTCCAGGGAGGTGACCCTGCCCCACTGTGCAGCCCTGGTAAGCCCTGGTAAGACTGCTGTGTCCAGTTCTGGGCTCCTCAGTACAAGAGAGACTTGGAGATCCTGGAGTGGGTTCAGTGGAGGGCAAAAACAATGAATAAGGGATCTGAGCATCTCTCTTATGAGGAAAGGCTGGGGAAACCGCCTGCTTAGCCTCAAGGAGAGATGACTAAAAGGGGACCTCATCAATGTTTATCACTATCTGAAGGGAGGGTGCCAGAGGATGGAGCCAGGCTCTTCTTAGTGGTGCTGAGCAATCAGACAAGAAAACAACAAAAAGTAAGAGTCTTTGAACTCCACTAACAAGCTGATAGGTAATTTCTCAGAGTGGAAAACTTTTGCTCATAGCTTTTTATTGTGGCTTAGTTTATCCTCATGAAACACTGAATAAGCACTCTTAATAACCATTCTGAGTGAAAGAACAGCTTGAGCAGTGAGGTGAAGTGCCTCCACCTGCTGTGTTAGCCCAGACAAAAAGAGCACTTAGAATTGCCTTTACACACACAGAGCTTACTGTCAAAAATGGTATTTTCATTTATCAGCTCCCTCACAGAGTTTTCATAATAACATTTTCTAGCTTTTCTGGTTCTTTGGTCTCAAATTAGAGCTATTCAGATGGGAAATGTAGAGTGCCTTCCTGTGTACAAATGTCTTGATACTTTTTAGTCTTCAGTTTAGTTAAAGTTTTTATGTCAGGAAAATGGCTGTGGTTAGGCATTGGCCAAGAGTGCTCCCAGTGCAGCCTATTGGCATTAATGGAAAACCTCCTATTTGACTACCAAGTTTTGGAAAAGAGCCACAAAATCTGTATTGAGTTTTCAGATGTGACTGAAAGTTATACAGCTGTGTTGGGTTGAGTCTGCCTCAAAATTGTTTTATATACAGTCGAGGACATGGTTTCATTTTACCTTCATCATATTTAACACACTTGAAATGGTCCATTTGCATTGTACATTACAGAGAGCAGCCTGAACTGTCACTGCTGTTAAATGTCTCATCAGTACTGCTGGGTATTTTTCATCTAAGGGATAGAATGGTTTTTAGTTTTGCATGACAAAACATTTAATTATTTCTACTCTTTCTTCCCCAGCGTTTTAAATATTAGTATGATATCTGTGTTTTGGCACACCTGAAAGAGCAGAGCGGATTAGGCACAAAAGTTTAATCTCACTGAAGGTGAGTGAAGGATAGTCCTGTTTTCAGTCACTGCTCAAGTTCCTGGAAAGGATTTTCAGTGTGACAGCATAATTGGTGTGTTACAGATAATTGTTGATAATTCAGATGACTTTCATCTGTGTCCAATACCCCACCAGCACAGCTGGTTTTCTGAGGCTAGCAAATCTCCTTCATTTTACTGACAGCATCTTTGCTAAATAAATGCCTGCTGAAAATCTTTTCTCTCCAGATTTTTCTTTGTCAGATTTGTAAGGTGGAAGCTGAGGACCTCAATGTTCTTCATGTAGTCCACAATGTGTTCATATTGCCTAAGGTTTAAACTTCCTTGCTGAATAGAAGTAAATAATTTAGTTTCAGCTGCAAAGTTACTGACAGCTGGAACAGTCCTTTTGCCTTTTCTAGTGCTGCATATTGCATCCAAATTAACAGTATAAACACACTACAAGAATGCTAATACAAAGACAGCAGGGTGGATGAAAAGCACCCCAAAGTTAAAAAAAAAAAGGTATGTGTCCAATGTACATGTGTCCCAAGAAAAGGGATCAAAGCAAAGTGTCACAACTACAGCTCCAGTTGAATGACAGCAGAGCCATTCCTCAGTAAAGGATCCTCAAAGCATTTGTCAGGTGCTTTGTCTTTTCCATATTCACATTTTTACTGAACTTCCAGGATGATACATTCACTTTGTACTTGAATTCTCTTCTAACGGTGCAGTCTGACAGATAATAGGATTAGTTCCATGAAATGCAGGAAAAGCAATAGTTATACTTGTTGTATTGTTTTAGAAGCCCCTTATTTGGGATTTCTCTGAATAGGATGTTTGCTGAAGCACAGTGATATGCTGAGAAAATTATTCAGAAAGTCATTTATTTTTCACACACTTGTCTGTCTGCCCAGAAAACCAATAATTTGTTTATTCAGTTAAATAAGATAGGACACTGACTTGCCAAGAAACAGAAATGAGTGCTGAGAGCTGTCAATACATTCATGAATACAGATAGTATTTTACACTAACTTTGATTTAATTTTAGCTGAGGGCTTGTGCATCTCTCTGAAAGATTTTTTCCCTATGGTATTCATGGTGAGAACCATCAGGGCTGTAAACTCCAGGGATCTTCCAGCTCTCTCATTTCGTATGGATAACATCCATTGTGGGAAGAAGAGCTGTATTTTATTGGAATGACATAACTGAATTGAGGTCCTATTAAATCATATCCATTGGCACATTCTCTACAAACCTTCAGCAGCCTGATTTCTGAGTGAAGTTTAGGAACATGTTTATGAATGTACTCTCCATAGATGGAGTGGGAATTACACACTGTGCCTTTCTTCTTTACAAAGCATGGAGAGCTTTCTTCTCCTGGTTCAGGGCTGACTTTTCCAGTGTGCTCATAGTTCTGTATCTCAATTTTGTTTCTCTATGCAGTTGCTATAAATGCAGAATTGAATTTGCTGAATGCTGTTATGTGTCTTTTCCTGGTAAATCAAGACAACAAATCACTGAGTTCAGAGAAGTTATGCCATTAAGAAAAGCAGTGTGATACCAGAATTGGCTGGCTGTCTCATTGCAAGCAAAGCTATGCTCCAAATCAGACAAACCTTTACCTATTTCACACTTTCAGGTTTCCTTCTGATACACTATTTTTCTGGGGATAAAAGTCCAGTTATTTCAGCATTGCAAAGACTTTTATCCCTCTGTCTTCATTGTTGCTAATGTAGTTGCTTGTTGCAAATGATTGATTTTTCCCCCCTTTTTTTCCTTCATTAGTTTATCATTTGTTAAATGCTCAGAGAATACCACAAGACCATTCTGAACACCCATCTACCTGTGTATTTTCAGAGGTTGTTTATACGAAGCACTCCTATTTTGTAACCTTTATTAAACCCTAAGTTTATGAAAGCTTTCATGGAGTCCAAGCACAAATGTATTGTCTGACTATCCTTATTTACAACCTCACTGACTACTGAACTTAAGTAACATTAGGTTTGAGGGCAATGGCTTCCTTCTATGAATGTTGTGTTGTGTTTTCCCCTACTCTTTGTATTTCTTCTACTGATTTTATTTTTAATATGCTGTCTTCTTCAGACACCAGAAGCAAGGTGTCTGCCCTGCAGCACCCTAGCTCCCTTTCCACACTTTTTGGACATCAGTGTAACATTCACACCACTTTTCCTTCTATTACCATTTGTCAGAGCAAAGTCATTACTCGGCACAAAACCCAGCACTGCCAAATTCACAGGAGGTGTTTTAATAAACGGAGTTACACTGGTAGATTTTCCCTTGTTTCTCAGACATCAGCTGGAGTTACGCAATAAGGATGGAGTCAGGTGCTCTGTTGATATGGTGAAGCCACTAAAACAAATCCCGTGGTTGGGTGTTAGTGCACGAAACTAAAATCAGAGCTAAATTAAACTGAGACGAGAACAGGTCTGCCCAACTTCTGCCTCTTCCTCTCCCTGCTGTAGGAAGACCCTCCCAATCTGTCACTATCTGTCACTCGCTGCTTTCTCGCGCCTGCTGAGGCCTGAGTGCAGCAGAGGGGTGCTCTCGGCCGGCTCTCGGTGCCTGCGGCCGGCGCTCTCGGTGCCTGCGATCTGCAGTGTCGATGCCCGGTGGGGCGGCAGCAGCCCCTCCACGGCCCTTCCACGGCCCCTCCACGGCCCCTCNCGGGAAGGGGCGGCGGGGGCGCATCCTAGCGACCCCAATAAAGTACAAAGGACTTGCTCAAGCAAAACTGCCCTCAGAGCTTCCGTAAGGGAGTCCCCCTGCCCCGCGAGAAGCCGCTGGAGCACACTGAGGGGATGCGCCGAGGGGCTCGGAGCCTCTTGCTTGTCACAACTACAGCCGCTTCCCCTTGTAACTCAGAAGGCAAATCACTGCCCTTAAATATTTGAGATTCGCTCTCCCTTAAATATTTGAGATTTGCTCTCTTTCTCATGTGAGAGAAGACAATAGAAAACAAATCAGATATCAGATATAGACAAAACCATTTTGTTTAGAATTATCATTATTGCATGACTCTACATTGCATGATTTTCTTCTTGAAACATCCCTCAAGTACAATAGAAAGACGGTAAATGGTAGTATTACCTTGCTGTGTTTCTCCAGCACATTTCTTGTGAGTTATGCCAGGAAGCTTTGGAACCATCTGTTTAGAAAAAAGCTTTAACAGCCTTGTTGATGATGGGTTTCAACATATTTTTCTTCTCTAAAATACATATTTGACACTGAGTTGTTTCATTTGTTCCAATCTCCCAGAGTACAATTCTTATTATTAATAATAACAATATTTCCATTTTTGTGTTTTTCTCTTAGGTGGGGAATTGTACTTTCCCGTGACAATCAAGATGGAAAAAAAAGTGCATCTTACCTTATAAAAGGAAAAGAACAGCATGCATTCAGCAATAATTTATTCCACCAGCTACTTGTCAGTGACAATATTGAAAGAAAAAATTGTTCCTACCCCAAGAGCCCAAGGAGGATACTGGGATGATGCAGGGAAGGAAGGGAGTGAAACTGGGTGTAAATCCATCAGCACTGCTCAGCCCAGGGAAGGGCTGGCACATCCTAAATGATACTTCTGGCAAGCCAGGGGTCAGGAACGAAGATTTAGTCTTGTTAAATTGGCACCTATATTTTCTGTGAAGTGACACAGCTGAGATGCTGGACACAGGGCTGATGCTCACAATTCTAAGTGTCAACATAGACCTGGCCTTTAGTATTCCTGCCTGGCCTTGCCAGAGTTAGTGTTTGAACAACCTCAGGCTGATTCTGCCCAGGTTTCACCAACCAAGTAAAGTCTGAGGTACCTCCTAATGGTCCCAGTGGAGTTCAGTGCTGTCTGGCAGTAGGTCCTGAAGAAAAGGTGTTAGTAGGAAGGATTGGTAACATTGAGGGTGGTGTTTCATTACCTGTTTTGCAGTGTGCAGGCCACTGTAGGAGTGTGAGTTCAGCTAAGAAGTAAACAAGAAACCCTTTGTCTCCCTGAAAAGGAAAGAGGCTCAGAAGTTTCTCTCCTTAATGAGTTTAAAAGACGTCTCATAGGACCAAGGGGACATCACATCAAATTTGGGGACAGCCAATTGGACAGAGGCCAAAAGGTCCCGCCTTAGCAATTCCCTAGAAAAGGAAAGCACAAAAGAGGTAAATCGCTTTTGTGAGGTGTTCTAGCAGGAACTCCTACCCTGGCTCGCTTTTTCTCTGTTAAGAGGTTTGTTATTTTGCTCTTTATTAAAACATTTATGTTTCTAACACCATCACAGAAGTCATCCTGCTGTTTTTTAAGCCACCTAAGCTGAGCTATTTAGGGAGCTGCTACAAATCTCGGAGCACAAAGAGATACATGTAGCAGGCCACTCCATGCTCTGCTCTTCTCAGCTGTCTTGCCAGGGAAATGCTTCTACATCCCTGCTAAGGGCCAGTAGCTGCAGGGAAGTGCTGGCTCTGCTGATGGCCAAGAGAAGGAGAGCTTTCCAGGAGTGTTTGACCAAAGTGCCCTGCTATAAAGTGCCCAGTTTAAAGTGCCCTTCAGGAAGAATTAGCAAACTCAGGACAAGCATAAGTTATGTGCACTTTTTGTGCCTTTCTAATGCTGCTGTCCCCAACCTTCTTGCACCCAGATCCTTTTATTCCCCTGTTATCTTGGAAAACAGATGCATGGAAAAAGAGCATCTTCTTTTACAGCTCCAGCCCAAACTTTTAATCTGGCTTCATCCCTTCCACAGCACTGAAGTTTTGTGCACAAAAGTCTATAATTCTTTAAGATTCCTCTAGCCCAAACTGTGCTACTAGCTTCACCTAACTTGGACATGTAGTTACTTAGGATGATGTATTTTATTATACATTGAACCCAAAATCTTGGCTTCCCCTGCTCTTCTCATCTGCCTCCTCTTTTTCTGCATGCTTTTTCCCTTCTGCAGGATCTTTGATGGTTTCTTTTGTCTCCCCTCAGCTGTCTGTGGGATGATCTTTCCTTTGTACCCTTCCTTGCCCCTCTAAGCTGTCCTTATCCACAAATTTAGTCTTCTTTCCATGCAGATGATTTTCATTCAATGACTTCACCTCCATCTATCAGGATGGGAATCTCATCCTGCACCATTTCCTTGGGAATTATTTGCTGCCATCATGAGCTCTGCATGGTTAAAAGAGATGTTAATGTTTTCTCTGCACCAAGGTGGCAGCACTTTTCTTGACTGTTTTTCACTCAGTCCTGCTTCCTACTTGTTGCTCTCCCTGCATCCCCAGGTCTTTCTGTCTTGCAGGGTGTGGGTGTGGAGAGGTGTGTGTCTGCATAAAGTATGTGAAATAAAACTTTTTCTACCTCTATTTAGCTAAGATTTCTTGCCAATATCTTGCCTGTTACAGCATTCTTTGCTCTCAAAAAATGCATTGTTTCTTCTTGAAGGGTTGCCAAGATCCTTTTCCTTGCATTGGGCTCGCATCAACACTCTGTGCATCTTTTCCAAATGTGCCCTCCTTGAAAGTGGCTCACACAGGCAGCTCTCTGCATTCTCGTGTCCCTTTTCATCCCTCATTTACCAGGTACAGGCTGGTTCCTTGCTCTTGCTGACCCCACCATGCAACCTTTACTTTCTCACTTACTGCATTTTCAGATGCTGTTATGGCTGTGTTACTCTTCAAGCCTGGCAGAAGATTCCTGTAAACATATATCTGCATGTGTCTGCTTCAGACACTTCTTTCTCCATGAGCACACATGCACTGTGTTAGGCAGTTCAGACATCCCTTCCAGCTGTGTCAGTTTTTGATGGCTGCGTGTCATGATGAAATGCTGGGAATAAGTAAGGGATTTGTGAAGCTAAAAACACATTGAAGGAGTTGCCTAATTTAGAATGAACAAGCTATTTTCAAAGGCACAGTGGGAGCACTTCACATTGTATGGCCTGCATCTTCATTTGCACTGTAGGCTGTGCGTCAGCAAGGCTGCAGGATGGAGGAAACTTGACAATGCTTCATTTCCATTTTTACATATGCAAGAAACCAGCACATCGTATCTACTCTGGGGATTTTTATGCTGTGAATTATATTCAGCTCCTTCCCAGCCCCTCTGACCTCCAGTCATGCAGGTATGAGTAAAGATCTTTGCTCAAGAAAATAAAAAGTTTATGTAATTTACTCTCTGTAAAGCCCTGATATAAATCGGATCACTGGAATGAAATGGGTTAGAAAATCACCCTTTTGTGAACTGTTTCTGTTAACTTTGGTGACTGAAACGGAGTGGTGAACACAGAGCACTATTTGGGCACATAGGGGTGACAGCAATAAAAATGAAGAATTTGCTTGAAGAGATCATAGGCAGGATGCCTTACACTGCTTTGTTCCCTCTGGGAGATGAAGAGTTTGCAGGAGAATACTTAGTAAATCAGCGGATGTTGTGCTCCACAAGCTCAGCAGTGAGTAATCCCTGGTTCACTGGTTCCTAGCCCCGGTAATCCAGTTATCAGGAAACAGCAAAACCCTGAGCACAGAGACTCCTGTCCTGACTCTTGACTGTGGATGCAAGTTTATCCATCTCCTCTGAGCTGGGAAAAGGTTGATACGAGGGAAAGTCACACAAGCAACCATGACACCCCTGGCAAAGAGCCATGCTCCAAGAAGATGATTTCCCATCGCCCCCATGTTCCCTGCATGTTGGAAGTCCCTGGTGTGGGGGATGCTGCATGGCCTGCCCACCCTGGTGCAGCAGGTCACTCCTGCTCTCCGAGGTGATGGCTGGGCCAGCCTCAGGGTCTGCTGGTGACCGCACAAGCATTCTCTGGCTCCCATCACCAGATCCTCTCCCATGGAGCCTCACACGGCCTCAGAATCCCCTGTTGCATTAGATTTTCCACAGTGGTCCATTTAGATATGTAGAACACATGATCAGTATCTTTCAAAAGACCTTGGCACACTGGTTGTTAGGGCTCTGAAAATCTGCCTGGAGCTGTGATTGTGGCAGCTGCAGCTCTCCAAGCACCTTTGACAAGCAGGTCCTCGTGTACTTTTCTCAATGCAGACTGAAGTTGTTTGAAACTCTGGCTCCACTTCCAGATGGTAAGCTCATAAGCAACGTAGGAGCCTAAATTTCATTACCTTTCATGTAGGTTTAAGTGCTTTTGAAAATATTGCCCATCAAACTTTTACCAATCTTCCCCATTGTGCACAGTTAAGAAAGTTTTCTCTTTGCAGCTGTCATTTGGAGGTTGCACAAAGGCTGAGAGATTAAAAAAAAAGCATCTACTGAAAGGATGTGTGGAATCTCCCATTGTCCAACCAAAAACCATTATAATGCAGGACCAGGCTCACGAGCCCTGCATTATTCTATTCACAGCTCTGCCAACATCTTGTTAAGTAACTTTGTGCCAGTCACTTTTTTTTTTTTCTTTTTTAAATGCATGCAGGTTACTCCAGTGGTGAAACAGGGGTATTGATGCTTACTGTCCTTTGGAGAGAGGCTTGGGATCGTGAAAGGAGCACAGAGGTGGTATGCTCATACAAATGCCCAGACATTTTCCCTGCTCAGGGAAGATAAATGGTAGAGCAAAATTATTTAAAAGGTACACCATTTATTATAAACAAAAACCTCGCAAATGCAATTTATGACAAGACAAAAACATGTCTGGGAAACATCCTCAGCATTTTTAAGTTACTTCTGGGGAACATCTGCAGGCCAGGCAGCGGTGAATAAAACCTGTGTCTTTCATCTTCCCTGAAACAGTGTATTTACATTTGACATAAATAATGAATATTTTTTATAATCTGAACTGCTTCAAGCATTATAGGATCTGGTTTTGTTTGATTTAGAGTTTGGTGGGTTTTTTTTCTTTTTTTCGTCTTTTCAGTTTCTCATTCTCTGTGGTCAGAAGACTTTGTCCTAAACCTGGAGCCTGGATTTGTCAAAAGCAAAAATGAGAAAGCTGTAAGTTTAGACTTGAAGTGCTTCCTCGAATAACAATCAGCCTTGCAAAGATAAAGGTGAAGTGCATCCTCCCAGAGGTCATGAGAACCCTTTCCTTCACTGATGGAGACATGTGATATGCCCCATCTCAAAAGAGTGATCAACATCACTGTCTGCCACCAGATCAGCAGGATTTCCAGCATTGCTTCTTATTTCTTCCTTTGCTCACCTCACATAGTCTGCCATGTAAAGGGAAGAGAGGTTTCAGTGTAGAAGAGTTCAAATGGTGAAGAGGGATGACTTAGTGGTCCTGTTAGAGGATTTTTGTCAAACTGACCACTTTGTTTTCCATCTGAAAAATGAAGGCTCATGATGAGAGCTAGAGATGTTCTGTCTCTGAGTGGTGGGTTTACAAATCCCAGTGTTAACAAGTCATTTGAATGGGATGGGAGACAAGACTCCACCTCCTTCTCAGGGTAGGTCACTGCCAACTACTGACCAGGCTGCTGGGTACAGGGGTCCATCAGGGTTACACCAAGTGGCTGCTCCCACTTCTAGAAGTGTCCTCTCCCCTTTATCCCAATGCTCAGAAGGCAAAGTGTGGGGGGGAGGGAGGGAGGGGGAAGGTGGTGCATCCCTTTGTCATGCAGCCCCTATCACCAGGCTCCCAGGTATGCTGGGAGATATTCTGGGAGACGTGTCCTACCATGGTGTGTGGCAGGGCTGCTTCAGTAGCTCCACAGTTCCTCTCTGTGCCTTTGGCTCTGCTGTGCCAAACATGGCATTGCCTCCTTTTGGCATCCACCCAACCTGGCAGCCCTGCCCGGAGCTGGCCCTGACCCGCAGAAGGGCCTGTGTGCCCTGATCAGAATGTGC
Organism: Ploceus nigricollis; assembly: GCA_013399945.1. Classification (NCBI taxonomy): domain Eukaryota; kingdom Metazoa; phylum Chordata; class Aves; order Passeriformes; family Ploceidae; genus Ploceus; species Ploceus nigricollis. The sequence continues at coordinate 461,975 of VXBC01000328.1, forward strand.
ACTGTTGCTCTGCATCCTCTGCTTTTAACTGTGGTAACCTCCAGCCTATTCTTAAAAGCAGGCTTCTCTCTGAAAGGAATACTAGAAAATTTGGCTTCTCCTCTGCACTCTCAAGCTCTCAGCACAGCACTGTCATGTGTGTTTGGCTTGAAAAACATATGTAAGTAGCCCTACTTAAAGTTAAGGGTACACATAAGTCCTTTGTTGACTTAGAGTGGACAGCAGAAAAACAGCTGAAAACACTGACCCAGGTCACGAGAATGAGGCAGAAAAACAGCTATTGAAGCCTCCTGCTTCAAATCCCACCCTGGGACACCACTTTCAAACCCCTGGAGATTTTCCAGAATGTGTCCTGAAATGCTTCTTTTATGCAGAAACCAGTGATCACACTTTAATGCCTGCTTTGAATCGCCTCCCCTCTCACTTCCAAGTAACTCTAGCAGTTGGTGAAACATTCTTTTGCCTGCAAAAATGAGCAGTTGTGAGAGAAAATGTAAAGTACAGCTTCATTTAATTCTGCAGGCTGGTTTCCAAATAAACTATGTATGTCCACAGTCCAGATAAGTCCTCTTATATATTCATAAATAGCCTGTTATAAAGCAGTAAGGCATCAGCAATAGTTATATCTTAATTCAGTTTTAAGAAGGAGTATTTTAGACGGTTATAAGCCAAGCAAATTCCTTTCTGCTGTATCTCAACATGCATTATCTATGGAAATTATTGCATAGAGTGGTGAACTTTGTCTTTCAGCATTGTTACCTCCAAATTAAAAAAATAACATAAAAATGTGCAGAGTTAAGGTTTCCCTGTATAACTTCAGGCTCACAGTGCTAATATTAATTTGCCTACCTTAATGACAGTGTTGGGTTTTATCCTAATTGGCTTTATTAATTTCACTTGCCTAGGGAGGAGAGGAGAAGATGAATTTGGCTTTATATCATCATTCTCTTTCATTGGAATAATTGAATACCAGAGTGCAAGCAAAATAGGTGTGCTTTTAGTTAAGAAGGTGGGATGGCTTTTCTGAACACATCGTTTGCAGTATGAAATTACCTGGGTTGGGTTTTGTTTGGTTGGTTGATTTGTTCGGGGTATGGCTNGGGTTTTTTTTGAGGGGGTAGGGAGTGGGTGGCGAGCCGGTGACGCACGTCAGGAGCCCTAAGTGGGCAGATGTGTATTTTGTCACCTAAAGAGTTAAGGGCGGCTGGGCCCC
>VXBC01000328.1:463210-512782 GCA_013399945.1 Ploceus nigricollis
CCCCGCGCGGCGCTGCCCGGAGCATCCAGCAGGCGGCCGGCGCTCCCGCCGCTCCCGGCGCTCCCGCCGCGCTGCCAGCAGCCCGCGCACACCGTGGGAAGCAGCGCAAGGATTGACGTCCAGAACATCCTGCCTATAGGATCCGAGCCGCCAGCCGAGCCCCGCTTTCCCCCCTCGCTTTAAATCCGGCTGGCGATGGCAGGCACCGAAAGCGGGAGAGATTGGCAATGCAGCGTGGCAGCAACTCCCGAAAGTTCTTGCTTTCTCTAACTCCCTGCTTTCGGACTCGGAGCTGCCGGGCAGACCCGAAGCTGGGAGTTTAACGAGCCCCGTTTGCGAAAATGCCTGCCACTTGCTGGTCTTTGAATTTGATAATTGGCCTTCCAGAGCTGAGGAATACTTAACAGCAAGAGAAGTCAAGGAGGAAAAGGCAAGTTTCACAATTCAAACAATGCTAAAACATGTTCTCCTTTCACCTTATGGAAACAGGACTGTGGAGCAAGCAGCAGGTGCTTTTTGGTTGGGTTATTGACAAGATGTGCCACAAAGTAATATGACTTTTAAACTCTTCTGACTGTTTAAAGCCAGCAAGGAGCAGCAAAATTAAAGCAAGAAATTAATTTAAGGAATTTGAGGACTTTCAAAGAAGAAAGCTGTTTTCCGAGAAGAGTAAAGCAGGACGATGGCATCTGGAGAGTGCCTTCTGCTAGACCTAGAAACAGATAACTTCATTTTCTACAACATCTCTGTCAACCAGAGTGCAAACTTTTCACTCCTGGGGGAAGACTGGTTTTACCCAGCGTTCCTCTACGCCATCCCCACTATCTATGGGATCATCATTCTGATAGGCCTTATTGGCAATATCACTTTGATTAAGATCTTCTGTACTGTGAAATCCATGCGAAATGTCCCTAATTTGTTCATTTCCAGTTTGGCTCTGGGAGACCTGCTGCTTTTAGTGACTTGTGTGCCTGTGGATGCCAGCAGGTACCTTGCTGACGAGTGGCTGTTTGGCAGAACTGGATGCAAACTTATCCCCTTCATACAGCTCACCTCTGTAGGGGTGTCAGTCTTTACTCTCACTGCTCTCTCAGCTGACAGGTAAGCTTGGCTGCTGTTGCCTTGAAAAGAAGCCTGCATAATTATGACTCCATAAAATGCACAATTATAAATTTGTATTTTCAGGTAAAATGTTTCTTTTTAATGTGATGAGGGAAGAAGAGCCACCTCAGGTGATTTCTGATGAATATTAGCATACAACTTGAGGAGGATGCAGACTGAACACAGGATACTTTTTCTAAACTAAATGTTTGTGCAATTTAGCTAATAGTCTACATTAATTCAAAGAGAGACAAGAGCAGATCAAGCAAAGACCAAGAGCGAAAATGCCATTAATGAAGCTCTGCTAAAAGACAGCATGTTCATATTTGCCAAAAAGATAATTGATCCATACTTCATGAAGTGTGAAGGCACTGGAGCAGCAATTTAAAGTGCAATGAGAATCAATTCTTTCAAGCCTTTCTAAGGCTTGCTTCCTTAAAAATGATTATATGTGAAACAATATTTCATAAAATATTTTTCAAATATTCAAATGAGCTTGCCTGAAGCCAGGAATCACAGTTGCCATAGCCAGTGTATTTCCCTTGGTTAAACAGTTTGCCCCTTATCCAATCAACACTGATCTGTGTTATTGGTTCAGAAACTTCATTTTCCAATAATGTTTAGTAAAAAATAATGTGTAGTACATAGGCTGGTTTATTTTCTGAATGCTTCCAAAAGAGGATAAGGAATACAGTCTCACCATGCTGAAGTGACACAGAAGTACTGAGTGAAAAATTATTTCAGTTTTGTTGTGATCAAAAAAGATATGGGGATTGTATGCTTGCTCACAAATAAGTGAAACTAGGTTTGCTTTGGGTAGTCTCTTGCATGCCACTGTCTCTTGCTAAGCTGCTTTAAAACATCAGACTATTTTCTTCAGATTTCAATGTAGTTCACACACATATTTCAATATACTTTTTGCAGTCTCAACGAAAGCAGTAACTCCTCAGTGTTTCAGAGACAGAATGGTCAATATGTTTATCCTCTCCTCTGTGTTGGAATATATAAAAATAGCACTGTCTGTCCCAGTAGCAGATGACAAACAGGCCTATGTGTAGATAAAAGTCTTAAAGCAATATGCTTTAAAGTACTGTGAAGGTAGGAAAACTGCACTAGTGAAAGACCACATGCACTTTTGCTCCTGAGTTTGATGTGGTGCTTTATGTGGTGTCTGGATCCCCTCTGACCACTCTGAAGAAAATGTTGGGAAAACAATAAGTATCTCTCCAGGAAAAGACATCTTTCAAAAGCTATAATGTAAGTTGTTTTAAGGGGTGTAAGGAAAAGAAAAATGCATGGTAAAGAAGATTATGTTAGAGATATTTATTGCTATCTGATCACATGCTACATAAAGTAAACATTGCAAATGCTTTTACTGAGCAGCACATCAATAGCACTTTTTGCCTGAAGTTATAGAACAGAACAGAAAACAGCAGCTGTGCCAAGCTTGGGGTTTTGTGACTTCAAGTTCTGAACTTCAGCTTTATCAGGAACCTGTTAACCATCATGCTGCACTGATGATCAAATGGTTCCATTTCCAAGGGATCATTTTACCCTCTTCTAATGCATCTGTGGTCCACTGCCAAAGGCAATAATAATGAAACTTGTAACTTTGTTAGGTCTATGAATCTAATCTGCTGTGCATTGAAACACAAGTGTCCCTTATCTGTTAAGTTTGCAAAAGTTTCTATTTTGATAAATTATCGGCAGTGCTGGGTTAATTTTGTTACAAAATAATACAGTCTATATTTTGTCAGCTCACAGCCCATTAGTCTAGTTCCTTAAAGCTGTCACCCTGAACTCTAGACTCCAGTATTAATCATGTCAGAATCATTAGGGAAATAACCTTAAAACGTAAAGGGAACACTTCCAGAATGTGAGTTGAATGTGAACCAGCGTGGTGATGCTGGCTGGGGGCTGTGGAGGGTCTGGAAGCCCAACACCTGCAGGTGAGATGCTGAGCCTGACATGTGGGGTAGTTTCACAGACACCCATTTCTGATGACAGACATGGCACTGCATGAAGGGAAATAGAAAAAATGGCCGTGGTGGTGAAATGATTAATGTTCAGTGAGATGAATCCTACCTGAGATGCTCACGTGAGGTGTGTGAATGTCCCTTTTCTCACTAATCAAAGCCATAGGCCATGTAAGAGAAAAGGCTCCTAAACCTCCTGCTCTGAATAGCATTACATGGCACTGTCTCCAAGGAAAGGGAGACTTGTCAGTGTACTACAGACCTTTTGTCTATAATTCATCATCTGCAAAAAATTATCATAAAACCCTCTTGGTTTCAGCATCCTTCCATTGACAAAAGCAAATGGAAACAACTGCTGGCGTTACTGAACATATCATGGTGATGCCTAGAGAGACATCAGAGGGAACAGAAGTCTGACGTGTAAAGAAAAGCATTGGAGTGTGATACAAGAGGGTCATTTCCAGAGACTTGACCACTGAAACACAAGGTGAAAGGCAGTGGGTAGGTGTGATGGGCAGATAGAGTATATGAGACTGTGAGACACTTATGCTACATTACAGCAATGGCACAAACCGTCCTGGCTGCGTTGGATCACCTTCTGAAAACGAGGGGCCCAGTTTTAGTAGGTTTTTGCACTCACATCATCAGTGCATAAGTACATGCCTTCCTGAGGTATACTTTCATTATTTCCATTTCCACTTTGCCCTGTGTTAGGAATCTCTCATCTGCCAGTGACTGCAAGCACTTGGCTGAGTGCCAGCCTCCAGCACAGAGCACCTAAAGCTGCTCAGTGGTTTGACCCAGCAGAATGAGGGATTGTCCAGAGGATTGACTGTTCACTTGCACACTTCTCAAGGAGAAACAGAGGGACAAACTGCTGACCTCAGCTCTTCCTGCAGTGAGAGCCTCCCAGCCTGCAAATGCTCTGTGCATGTATGGACACAGCTGAGCGTGCCTGCACAGGCTTGAGCAGCAAGGGACAGCCAGAGGGTCCCTGGGTGCTTCGGATGGGTCTGTGTATAATCATGAGATTTCCTTCAGATTTCATTGTTATTTCAGAAAATATGTAAGAAAGGGCAAAAAAGAGTTAACATTATTATAAATGTATTTCCTCTGGGACCACTCCACTGTCTGCACAGTGCTTGCATCTGTCTGGCTGCATTTGCAGGAGCAGTGGGAGCTGTTGGGAGACACCTGTTTTCCTGCAAGTGTGTCAAATTTTCAGAACAGCCAGGAGAGGGTTAAGGCATGTGCTGTGCTTCCAGCCACCTTCCATGAGTGATAAGGCGCCAGTGCTGAGTATACAAGAGCGAGGAAACAAGCAGCCCATGTGTGTGCATGATGTTTGTGTGTTTTAGAAACACTGTGAATGAGGTTGGTAGGGGAAGGACAACTGTCTGCCCTGCTGCTCTGCACTGTCGAGCCAGTGGTTTCTTCAGCTACTGCTCAGTTTATCCCAGAAAAAACGGGAGTTTGGGTTCTGCCCTCCTCCTCCACCTCCTCCTCAGTGCAAGGATAAGCGGTACAGAGGCACCCGTGAGAGCAGTGACACCTGAGCTTCTACCCCAGGCAGAAAAGCCAAGGCCGTCTCAGCAAGGGACAGGAAATTAAGGAAAATCTTTGCACAGCAAGAGGAAAAGCAACTATTTAATTGCCCATGTCATGGAAGACGTCTTTATTTAATTGGCTTTCTCCGGTGACTGACAGGGTATGTACATTTGCATTTGAATTAGCCAGGCTGTCAAGCATTGATCATAGTTCCTCACTGTTAGGCTGACATTGTAAAAGATCGAAATGCCCTGGTGCTCATGCAGCGAAACCTTCCTGAAGCAATGCTGTTTTTACAAGCACAGAGCAGAGTAATGTGAAATGTAATTGGAGTTTACAAGCAGCATCTTTACTTTAAGCACCTTGGATTACATGGATTCTAGTACTGGAAAGCTGCAGCATGCCTGCCAGCCGGAGCTGCCTGCAGTCCTGTGGTGGGAATGACAGCGTAGTGAGATTTGTGGAGTGACATTACACGGGAGATTAGGTGGCTTACGGTGGTAAAACCAGCTGCAGACAGCAGGGTTGCAATCATGTGGGATGAGGATGCTAGCTTTGGAAATGTTGACCTTAGTGCCATAGGTGCAGAGATGGATGCAGGAATGCCGCAGGGCTTCCAGCTCTGCTGGGTCCCTTGGAATGCACCACGAACATGACTTTTGATATTCCTCTGAACTCATATGATGGTTTGTTTATCTAAGAAATAAAACTTTCAAACAACCTTCCTAAAAAAAGCAGCAGTGCAAGGAAAGAAACAAATCCGGAATTTCTACAAACACTTTTAAACATGCAAAAGTCTTTGTTTAGTGGTCTCATCTCTTCTGTGATTTAGATGTCTCCAGACCCTACTATTAATATTACCTACAGTACTACAGGAGGTGTAATATCTGTGTGCCAGTTCATTTATTTTACTTTACAATCACTGGTTTATATCTCCACTAGAGGACTAGGGGAAGCATGCCGCCATAATAAAAAGCATGAAAAGTCAACCCAGATTTCCCTGAGTTGATTTACATAATGACACTTTCTAAAAAATACCATCAGTTGTAAAGTGCTGAGTCCGTAGTAGTTAAGATATATTCTGGGCATTCTAGTCACAGGGAAGAAAACTGGAGGGACTTCAGGGCCCAGCCCAAAGCCTTCCCTCACACTGAAGCACCAGGCAGCCCCATTTCCACCCTTGCCACTGACACAGTGTCTGTGCTACTGCCCTTCATGTGGTGATGGATGCAGGGTGATATACACCTATCTTCTTCCGCTGATGTACAAGAGTCTTAGATCCTGGTTGCTGCACACTGTGTCAGTATAATATAAACACTCTTTACACCCTTAGTTTTAGCTCTCATTTCCTCAGCCCCTGAATCCATCTGCACCAAGAGCAACTGATCAAACAGCACAAACTTTCTTAATATCTTGATTAACCAGAGCAGATGGCCAAAACACAATAGATGCACTTCTATAACCAGGAAGATTAGAGCTCCCATTTATAGCGGTGGGACTGGTACGGAAATCTGAGTTTAGAGTCAGTGCTAATGTGCTGGAGACTGTCAATATTTAAGCAATCAAAAGGAAGAAAAGTCAGATTACCTGTTGTTTACATTTCAGTAAAACCTAAAACCCCCAATCAGTTGTCATGGTCTCATAGTACAAGGTGTTTTACACACTGTTATTAAGGAGAGCAACCGGCTGCAGAGAATTTGCTGGCTGTGTGTCCCAGCAGTGGGCTGGGATTTCACCATCACTCAAGCAAGGAGATGAGCTTACGGTCGACCCATCAGTTCATGTCTTACTATTTGATGTTCAGATGTGGACAAGAGCCTGGCTGAGAAGAGTAGGAGGTAGCTGAGCTGAAAAAGTAGAAGCAGGCACAACCACGCTGTGAAGCATCCAGTAACTGCTGTGCTCAGAGATGACCCTTGCAATAATCTGTTTTCCTTTAATTTGGAAAGAGACTTCACCACAGTCCCTATGGAGTCCCCTCCCCTTGTTTTTCAGCAGTTTGACACCTCACCCCGTACAATCTAGGACACCACGGGCTGTGATCTCCTGGCCATAGCAGGCTCTGTAACCCCCCCCCACAGTGTCTGCTGCGTACGATCTCAGGCAGAGCTAGGGCTTTCAAAATCCCTGTGCCATGGGGCAGAAAACAGGGACAGTCCATGGGCCTCTCACAGTACTGAGGTACCTGAAGGCATCCCAGCAGCAAGCCAAGTGCTCTGCTGTAGAGAAAAGCAGAAAACTGGAGATGCCTTGCAGAAACTCCCCTCCTATGCCAGGCTAGTGATCAGTTTAATGGCACTGCAGAAAACTGTGGAGCATCAAAGGGAGAAGCATTGTCAGAGCTCTGCCCATCCTGTCCTCACTTGCCCTCTGTCCACAGTCAGTCTCTGCAGCTCTCTCGAAAGGCAGGACAGAAAACAGTACCATGACACCCTGAGAGAAAAAATGTTTCTTCACACCTTCAGGCAACCCTGAAGCATGAGACTGAGACATGAATGTTCAAATGTCCTGGGAGAACCAGAGATGTGGATGCAGGACTAGGAAATGCCACATTAGCCATCAACTCAGCAGTAGTTCTTGCCCACACCTGTGCACAGAAGCTACTGACTATCTCATAGGATTTGGATTAAAACAAATCTTTCCAGTGACATGAAGCTGCTTTCTGAGTATTCAGACTAAAGGTGCATATATCACTCTGCTGCCTCTTGTGTGTCTGGCACTCTGTTACCTCTCCTCTTAGAACTCAGGTCATGTTTCAAATTGAAATTTGTCTGACCTCTAACCACTGCATAATAACCAACTCACAGCAAACCTGAAAGGCTGAGAGAGTTGGGGTTGTTCAGTCTGGAGAAGAGAAGGTTCTGGGGATATCTTATTGCAGCCTTTCAATACTTAAAGGGGTTTATAAGAAAGACAGAGAGGAACTTTTTACCAAGGCCTGCAATGGATGAGGGGCAATGGTTTTAAACTGAAAGACAGTGGGTTTAAGTTAGACATAGGAAGAAATTTTTTATAATGAGGATTGTAAGGCACTGGAGGGAACTTGCCCAGACAAGTGGTGGATACCCCACCTCTCGAAGTGTTCAAGGCCAGCTTGGATGGGTCCTTGAGCAGCCCGACTTAATTGAAGATGTCCTTGCTTATTGCGGGGGGGATGGTCTTGTTAATCCTTTAAAGGTCCCCTCCTAACCAAGCTATTCTATGGCTCTGTGATTAGAGCAGTCAAGGATAGCAATTGATTGTTCAGCCCCTACATGCTGCTGAAGGTTCATAGAGTGGTGATGATCTCTTATGACACCTATGTTTACTGAAACCACAGAAAGGACTTAAGGATCATATAACTGGCTTAGCTTTATACTGAATTACACTAAAGCCATGACACTGTGAGAATCCCACAGGATATCTCATTTTGTCACATGCAGAAGAGTCACTCTAATGTCTTCTTTTGTCTCTTCTTTCCTTAACAGAGCACTAATTTTTTTTGCATCTCCAGCTCACTTGGCTCCTGTATTTACTATTTTACACATAACTGAGTTAAAATGGTTTATTTTAGACTATGGCCATTTACCCCAATGACTCTACAACATTGTCAGTCTGGTTAGCTACAGTGTCATCTGCAAACTTTTCCAGCAAAGGTTTTATAGCCTGCTCAAGGCAGGTGATGCACACAGTAAATAACACTGCAGCTAGAGAAAGTTCCCAGGACCCAGGCTACAAATGGTTCCACACACTGCTTTTTACCACCATGCTTGATGAAATGCTAGGGAAGCATGGGGCTCAGGGTCCTCACCTGGAATCCCCCCTTCCCAGACCAGGAGTCCTAATTTTAACCCTTTCCTGTGGGAGTGGGACAGGGATTGCATGGATAGGAGAGGGAGGACCACATGTACCCTGGTTCACACATGTGCATATCTACATGCACGGTCACCCGTGCTAACATACCCATGAAAGCTGCAGCTCCTCTGTACACCAGCATGGCCCACACCCTATTTACATCCCCTGTTAAGTTGTGACAAGATAAAACAATGCTGACATCTGCTGTGTGTTAAACAAGACAGACATATTAATTATCACCTGTTAGCAGGATTAACCTATCTCTTACTCCCTCTGCAACTGGCCAGGGCAGCACAAATATTTGCACTTTTCTTGATCACACCATCCAGCTTTTCTGAACATCACATCTTTGAAGCCAGTTCTCCACTTCTGAGGAAATTCACCACTTTTTCAAGATTTGTAAAAAAATTAGCACCAGTTGTTCCTCAGCTGGTTCTTTTAGTACTCCTAGGTGTAAATTATTCAGGCCTGCTGGTGTGAAATTAGTTTGTGTTAGCAGATGTTGGCTCACAGCTTCTTTAATACAGCTCACAAGTTTTCTGCTACATCTGCAGTATTGCACACATAGTATAGAACCACATAGATCTCCTGCTCATTTGGTCCTGAAGATGACTATCAGGTTATTGCTTTTCACTTTGTGTCACCATTGTTCATATCTTCACTATTTATGTGTATGCCTGACTTACTGATTTTTTTTATTCCTGATGTATTTAAAAATGCACATTTGTCTGTTGCAGATTGACCTTTGATAATTTGTTGGCTCCTTCAGCTTCTCTTATCAGTCACCAACATTTTAAAACTCCAATACTTGCTGTCATTTACTTTTGATTTTTTTCCCATCTGTTGCATATTGATTTTTGTAATTACTTCTTTGAGGTTTTAGCATGTCCTTTTCTGTTATCCAGGGCAGCTTTTTGCCGTGCTTTTTTCACGGCAAGGAGGGAGACACCAGGGAGCAGGCTGGAAGTCAGCGACTAGTGTATAGTTAGTGATATCCCTTTAGATTTGTGTTCTCAGTCAGCTGATTTGAAATCTGCTTTTAACTTTAGGAAATCTGCTTCTCTAAATTTAACAGAATCATAGAATTATAAAATGGTTTGAGTTGGAAGATACCTTATTGGTCAGCTACTTCCAACCCCCCAGAAGTGGGCAGGAGCACCTTCCAGTAGACCAAGGATGGCCCAAAGCCTCATCCAACCTGGCCTTGGTTCTAAATATATATAGCTTTTTATTCTATTTCCACAAAATTAATTTAAGCACACCACATCTGCTATAGCTTATGGAAGTGCTAATTTTTAGGTCAATTATGAGCTCTTCTTTCTCTGTCAAAACAAGGTAAAATATTGATTTATTGTACTGGCAGGACTTTTTCTGTTGAGCAACTGCCATTTTTAGAAACTCTAATGAATTTCTAAAACTGGCTCTGTGCAATATCCAGCAGTTATGCCACCTGCTGAGATTACTCAGTGATTCTGTCTTTTTGCACCAAAGGTGGTGCTTCCAGCAGAAATAAGGCAGATTCTCTAGTGAAATGAGGAGTCCATGTCTGAGGCCACAGCTTTAGTTGCCCTGGTCACAGTTCAATCCTCAGGCATGCAGATCTCCCACTCCCAGGCTGCTGACATCCCTGAAGACTTGGGCTGAGGCAGTAAAGCCTTGGCTGGAAAGCACCCCTGGGGCTTGCTCCTTCTCATGCCTGGTGGCCCTGTGCCAGCACCAGTTCTCCCAGCTGCCTCCAGACGCTCACCACATTGCAACCCCCACACCAGCATGTGCTCTGGTGCCACATGGCTCGAGCAGGCACATCCCTCTGGCTGTACCCAGGCACTGAGCACATAGAAATGTGTGCACTGCTTAGCTGGTGCTGGGGAGCTGAGTGGGAGCTTGCCAGTTTTGAAATTAAAGGATGTTTCCAAACCATGTCCAGGGGGCATCAGGCCCAGCATCGCCGTCTGGGCAAGGAAAGGGAGATTGTCCCTGGGCAAGGGAGGGGATTGTCCCTCTGTGCCCTGCACTGGGGTAGCCTCACCTTGAGTGCTGGGGCAGTTCTGGGCATCACAATATAAGAAAGATATTAAACTATTACAGAGCATCCAAAGGAGGGCAACAAAGATGGTGAAGGGTCTCAAGGGGAAACTGTATGAGGAGTGGCTGAGGTCACTTGGTCTGTTCAGCCCGGAGGAGCCTGAGGGGAGACCTCACTGCAGTTACAACTTCCTCATGAGGGGAAGAGGAGGGGCAGACCCTGATCTCTTCTCTATGGTGACCAGTGGCAGGACCCAAGGGAATGGCCTGAAGTTGTGTCAGGAGAGATTTAGGCTGGGTATCAGAAAAAGGTTCTTCACCCAGAGGGTGGTTGGGCACTGGAACAGGCTCTCCAGGGAAGTGGTCACAGCACTGAGTCTGACAGAGTTCAAGATGCATTTGGACAATGCTCTCAGGCACAAGGTCTGACTCTTAGGGTGTCCTGTGCAGGGCCAGGAGTTGGATTCCATGATCCTTGTGAGTCCCTTCCAACTCAGCATATTCTGTGGCTCTGTAAATGGATGGGTCCCGGCCCTGCTTCAGACAGCACGTCTCACATCTGTTCACAAGGATCCATAAAGCTGGCCCCACTGAAATCTTTAACCTGGCATGAAGCTGAAGATCATCTTCTGGGAATAACTACCCTGGGTGTAAAGGGGATTCTTCTGATGTCCATGGAACTCACACTATTTCCTGCAGTAACCTTTTAATCCATTGTTTTTCATATGTATAGTTAATTTCTGAAATATTTTAGGTTGTTGATGGTTATGATTAGGAACAACACATTCACTATCAAATTATTAGTGTTTAAGCTCTCCTTCACCAGTATGTAGTACAGTTCAGTGGTCTCTAAAACACTCTGTCTCAATTCTGAATTTAGGCATTCCCAGACTGAGGTTTTTATTTGTCCATATTCCAGGATAATGTAGCAGTATGCAGGTATACAGATTAAATTTTGAACATATGCTTTAAAAGTAAGAGCTGTGCCACTTCCATCAATGCCTCTTTTTTTCTTTCCATTTAAATGTTAAATTAATAAAGAGAGAAAGTAGGCAGTACCTGCCAATGTATTTAAGATTTGCCCATTAGAGATGTCTTTGTGCCCATATGCAATTTACTAAAGATTTTAATAACAGATGTTCACTCAAGAATCATGCATAATAATGATAATCTTAACTAAGTATGCAGAAAGCAGATAGACCCAGAATAGGTTGTCGGAGTGTGTTGATGGGTTAGACAGTCTAGCAATTTTGTGGATTTACTGAATTGTCTTCAGAGCTATAAATATTCATAACATCCATGGTGGAAACAATAAAGAAAGTTTGTGGCATTGCATTTGTCATAAATTTCTTGGTATATTTAATAAGACTCTTGTCTTGCTTTCCAGGTGGAGCTTCACACGCAACAGGGCTCCATCTTCTTCATTTATGTAGTTTTTCCATGGCATCAATTTTTCTCTGTTGCCTGAGGCTTTATTGCATGGTAATTGAGCCAGTCCTTCATATTACGTGGTCAAAACATTAATGTGATGCTCATAGAACTTAATTGCAAAATCTTAATGAAAGGATTTTTGTTTGGTCTGTTCTCAGGCCAGGACCAGACCAATGTGCCCTTAACCTTACAAATGGGAATAGATGATTGGGGATCAGAGGGACTGCAAATTGCACTTTTCTCACTATATCAGTTACAAGTGGGAACAGAAGAAGTATGGGGGACATGCTGACTGAGAGGCAGTTCTTCCATCCTTACCACAGGAAGTCATGGCAATTTCAAGAGCTCATTTTCTAGAACTAGGAGAAACTCAGTGTTTTCACTTCTCAGCAATTTACATGACTATTTCTGTAAGACATCAGTCTGTTCCAGCCAATCCCTGCTTTTTTATTTAAATCTGAGTTTCAAATTAGTTCAACTTCTCAAAATAGAGCACAGTGCAAACAGATCTCAAACTTTGTAAGTGGATTTCTCACTTCAGAGAGAAAGAAAGTGGCAATATGTACATCTTTCCACCAGTCTGATGCAGTCTAAACAGTAAGATCAGTAATGAAGCAAGGGTGGGCAAGGCTTCTGAAATCTTGTTTGAACAGGTTTTAATACAATTGGATTTTAAACCATTATACAAATTCGGGAGTGGGGCACAGGATTTTTTTTTATAAATAGTGTAGGGTGTAGTAACAGATAATACTACTTGGAGGAAGCTTTCCTTGACATTTAAGTACTCCTGAAAATTCCTTTTGGAGGGGCACTGTCCCTTTTCTCTGGAGGAAGGATGGGCAGACCTTTTTTCCTCTTATATTTCTTGCAAGTGTGATGTTAAGCTGTAGAAAGATGGACCTGCTTGGAAGGACTGAGACAGAAAAGGGCAGTACTCTGTGGCAGAGTCTTTTTCAGGCATTTTCTCTCCCTACACTCCTGGGTTATCATTAGCTTTCCTTGCTGTCATAAGGGAAGGGAGAAAAGCATTAATACCAAGCAGTCATGGAAGAGGAGGGCAAGCTGAGGCTGCCTGTAGCACCAGCTTCTCCACACAGCATAAAGTTACTTCCCTTAAAAAAAAAAAACAAAACAAAAAAAACCAAAACAAAACCAGAGACTTAGCCATATGGAGCTAAATTAATTTAAAATCCCAGGGAAACATCTGATTTTCCTCCCCATGCTTTAGTTGTTTTCATTTAATTTTTGTGGCTATTGTAGCAGGCATAAGTAAGTAGATGAAGGTGACAGGAAAAAGCCATGAAGGAAGCACTGAGGCTGCAGTCTTTGTGGATGAGGTCCTTTCTTCCCCAGAGAGCAAAATTGCAGCCCTTCTGTGCTTAGAAATGTATAGGCAGTGTGGCTTTGAAGGCAAAGCCTGTTTATGCTTCAGGTGACGTGTATTTTCTTGGCTCAGCTGAGGAGCACAAAGATGGATAAAATATTTTTGTACCAACAGAGAAACTACACCTAGGAAACACTGACATCCATTTGGGGCCATATTTTGGTTGGTATCTTTGGACAGTGTATCTGTAAGTGTCTTTTTCATGCTGCAACTACTTCTGTGTTTATATTTGAAGCTGCAGCTTTGGGGCTAAGTGCATGGTATTAACCAATGTTTGCATACTCCGAGCTTTAGAGTACATTAGGTGATGCTATCATTAGTTACATTATTATTAACACAGGGACAATGACACAGTTTTCCTGTTTCCCTGGCATAGTAACCTCAGTGGTAAAAGTATTTACCACAGAAAGACCTTGGGTGTGCCACATTTTAGTGGTTTATGGTCATTTCAGTAGTTTCAGTTGTGAGAAACAATTACTCAATGAGCACAATAGAGATCCTAAGGGATGTGTAAAAGATGTTTTCAAGGATTCAGTGGAGATGCACATGCTCTGTGGACTGCTACCAATCCACAATGAACTTTGGGATTAGGTTAAAAAGTGATCAGGTGTTCTGGGTTGAAGCAACACAATCACCAGCTTTCTCTTGGAGGCTTGGATACTGCCCTGGAGAACAGGGATGGCACCAGGGTCACTGTGGCTGGTGTGGGGAGGATTTCCTTAGCAGGGAAATCCCCACAGTGCCTCATGAATTGCAATTATATTAAGCACACTTAGGATAGCCCCATGAGTAATTTCTTTTGAGGGCTTCTTTGAGTGAGACTTCGAGACAAGGAGCTGACTGGCATCCATCCTGGCTGGGAGGTCTTGGCAGCTGCAGTGTACCTGGCAGGTTGCTGCTTCACCAGTGGGAACAGAGAAATTCAAAGACTGAGCAGTAGTAAAGGTCAGCATCTCTTTCATATTTCCAATCAGATCAGCAACTCAGGCTTTTTCATCTGGGCTGTTTGGCATGAGTTCTTGACTGTGTGGGTTTTTTTATTCAACTGAATCTTCACAAGGCATATTTTGAAGTTTTGGGCTTTGTTGCAGTGCATGAATTGTACCTCTGGTTTTTAAACTTTTTCAAAAATTTCTTTAAAAGCCAATAGGGAAAGGAGTTTAGCTGAAAAGAACATATATATTTCAAACAATAACTCAATAATTAGAGACTGAATGTGTGAGCAGCAGAGGTGGTCAGTCCAGGGCCATGTCTAGATCTACCACAGACAGTTGAGCATGCAAGGTGACACATATTCTCAGAGGCAATGTTATGACCTGGGCTAAAAATTATGCATGAAAGCTCAGTTTCATGAGATCCATGGCTCCTCTAAGGTGTATAGGTATATTCATCAATGTCTCCTTCAAAGTGGATTGAAATACTCACATGCTGGATGTTAGATACGGGAAAGTTGTGTGCCTCAGGCTAACTCATTGAAAAACAAATTGCAGAGGACAAAGCTGTGGAAACTTGAAATATTATTTGACATACAAACTGGAAATATACATGATGAAAAGCAGAATGAGCTGCTACTCAAGTCCGGTCTACCTGGATGAAGTTCTGAAGAAATGTCAAATAAATTATAAACCCCAGGCTTGACCCTGCCAGGAAAGTGATATGGAAAAGTAAAGGAGTGAAGGCATTTCTGAGCCCCACTCAGAAGCCAGCCAGGAGGTGCACACCCTGAACACCAGCAACAGGAAAATCTAGTGGTGTCCCAGCCCAAGCACCAGCCTGGGGGGCCAGTTCCTCATATGTGGCATCCCCTGTGCCCTCACCAGCAGCAGCCCCTGCAGCTGCTGTCCAGAGCCTGAGCTGGCATGGGAGAGTAGAGTGCTGAAACACAAACTGGAGAGACCCACTGACACATCAGCAAGGCAACTGGAAATAGGGATTCCTACCAGATCACTACTGATCAGTCACACATCAATACTTGGAGACTAACAGAGATTACTAGAGATTTCTGCTTAAATTAACCCACCATCAAGGAAGTCATGCAGATAGTCAGCAAAATAATTTTATCTGATTGTCAGGCTATTAAGAAAATACCTACCTGTGGTTCTGCACCTGAGAACTTATATTTTCAAAATCTAGCTTTGTTTCCTCTGTTTTATATTTCTGTTCTTTCACTCCCATCCTTTGGGTCTACGTTCAACTCCTTGCAAGCAAAACCTCTCTCATATCTTCTCTTACATCTACTGCAGGAGGAGGCTTTAAAAATACACTAAATGCCTGGTAGTCAGTGCCAGCGTCCTAGACATTTGTAATTACGTTCTGTCTGAATTAAATTGTTTGTATATGCCATTTCTGATTAAAATGTACCAATAACTTGAAATGGGGTCATTTTCTGGCTCCTCCAACTCTGTTAATGTTAATAAAAATTAAAGAGTTTCTCTATGTTCTTTAACTTATCCATGTTCCTGGAACATAACACTAGAAAATTTTCTCTCAGCTGTCTATATTTTGTAAGACAATCCCTGAAATAATCATGCTAACATGTCATGTTGATAAGCATACAGTAAACATCTGCAGAAAGACCTTTGAATCAACTAAATTTGCTAATACCTTGATATATTATTAATTTCCTTTTGCATTTCTCTTCTTTAAGATTTACTGAAGACTTTCAGTGAGCTAATGTTTCTGTCAATAATCTATATCTGGTCAATAAGACTATAAATGGAGCTATTTCAACACCACTCCTCTAGTAATCTGTCTAGCATTTCTGTTTTATGACTGCAATAGCCAGAGCATCATATTTGTTTAAGAGCTGTGACGTTCTTCGCCTGAGTTCATGATCTGGTGCTGGAAGATTGTGCTTTGTGGTATGACACCACTTAATCCACAGTTTTCAGAGTGAAAGTTAAAGAGGTGCTAAGCAAGCCTTAAAAATACTGTGTCTGGCCACTGCAGCTGGAAAAAAACGGAGCACAGAGCTTGGAGAATAAGTGTTTAAACAGCAAACTACTGAGCACGATGTTTGTAGTACAAGAAAGGACAAGTCCTCTACACAAGACACCTGTATGAAGAAATACCTGCAAATGACAAAATGTCTAGATACAGTCATCATAAAAATAAGTATGTAACTATGTATGTAGTTATGTATACATGAATGTACATGCATATAAATATGTGTATGTATTTAAAATCCATACGAGATATGTAGACACATATATACCTACATGGAGGGAAAGCTGGGTGTGCTGAGCAGGATATGGCATATAATCAGAAGTTGAATGCATGCTTAACCCTGCAAATAAAGCAATTGCCCAGTTAAAACACTTCAGGACTGATGGACTCCTCTTTCAAATGTTGAGCTTTAGGATAATGCAGGCTATAGCAGGTGGGGAGTCATGGAGTGTCCGTAGAGCCTGGTTTGTGCTGCTGCAGGGAGGGGCCCTGCTGTGCCGCCTGCACTCGGGCGGGGTGTTGTGCTCACTGCCTCTGCTCCCACCCCAGTGCCCACTTCAGCTGTCTGAAGGAGCCAGGATGCTGGAAGGAGCTTAGAAATGGACTCGAGCAGCTGATGAGATGTACCCTGCCATGCCAAAGAGAGCTGGGACAGCCCAGGACCCAGGCACACATCGGTCCCCAGGGAGAAGTGACCAAGGGGGAGCAAAGTGCACCATTGGCAGAGTGAGGCAGATCCTGGAAGAAATATCCAAGTTTGTAACTGTTATAATAATGACCCTCCATGCTAATGTGTGAAACCTGTAGATACTCCTTCCTAATTACCTTTTCTTTTTCTTCTACTATGTTCCTTAAATGCATTATGTGAATTGTAGCTTGCTTGGAGCGTCAAATCCTGCCAAAGCAGGGCTCCAGCATATATTAAGCTCTGATGTTTCCCATTCCTCTCATTACACACACCAATTTCAAATAAGTTTAATTCTTTGATATTATTGGATTCTAAAGTACCATTTTCTGAAAGGGTGAAGTCATGAAAGACAACATTTCAAGTCAAAAAATGTCTCTATGTACCTAGAATAGTGAGCAATAATGGTGTTTTTCTCTGCAAGAGACTCAGTTAGCACTTCTGGCTACTTTACCTCAATGCATTGAGTTAGGGAAAAATCTTGCCAGCTACACCACCAAACAGCAATTAAGCAGGCAGCATGCTCTTTGTAGCTTGAGGAAAAAATAGGATTTGCAGGAGACCACTATACTCACAGCTTGAAAAGTGTGTCAAAATCTCAGCCCAGTTTCCTTCAACACTGTTCTGGGGTGTAAGCTGCTGTACACTTTTGAAGAGAAGTCTATGATTGCACTTCCTGTCTTAATGCTGTTTGGACACATATTAATGTCATTAATATTAATTAACATGTTAATGTCAGGGAGCCCTGGGCTTTGTCGGGTCAATTACAAATTAAATGAACTCATAATCAATACACATGAAACTGAATGAACTGATGACAGGTGGATCTGGTTTAAATTGAGAAATCTATTGAAAATATTGAAATTAAAAACACCAGAAAAAATCCAGTCTTGAGTAAAGAATGATTTTGTTTGTGTTTTTATTTCTGAATGGAGGGGAAAAGCAGTAATACTATGCTTGAATGTTGAGGTCAATAAACTATATCCTTTTTTTGTTTGTTTTTTTAGGTATAAAGCTATAGTAAGGCCAATGGAGATCCAAGCATCGCATGCACTGATGAAGATTTGTGTGAGAGCTGCTATAATCTGGATTGTATCCATGTTGCTTGCCATCCCTGAAGCAGTATTTTCAGATCTGCACCCCTTCCATGACAAAGGGACTAATAAAACCTTTATCAGCTGTGCTCCTTACCCTCATTCAGATGGGCTGCATCCCAAAATTCACTCAATGGCATCATTTCTCATATTTTATATTATTCCCCTATCAGTCATTTCAGTGTATTATTATTTTATTGCTAAGAATTTGATCCGGAGTGCTTACAACCTCCCCGTGGAAGGAAATGTGCACGTGAGGAAACAGGTAGAGATTTGACTTTCTTCAAAAATCCACATTCTCTATGAATCTGGGAGGAAAGAGGGAATACAGGGAAATTTATACTGTGACAGACCTATGTGCACGTATCTGTTGTACTGATTTTAATAGATTAGGTGGGGTAAAAGAATTAAAGTGGATGAAAGAAGCCATAATATAGGGCTAAACAGTTAAAGCATCTCCTCCTGTTTGTAAGTTCAGAGACTTTGGCAGAGTGGTTACCATGGCAAGCATAGCAGGAAACCCTTGCCAAAGCCTGGGAAGGTATTGACTAGGATGCAGGGAAAGGGGCAGAGCAGATACAGTGTTTGCAGATTGAAGCAAAGGGGTGATATGGGAGAAAATCAAAACTTAGCTTTGTCAGAGACAGGACCTTGGATGAAGCCTTGCCTGTTTCTAAACAACCTATTTACCTTGACCTATTTATCTTATTTGCCTTACCTCTTCTTTTTAAATGAGGTGTGCTTCAACCTCAGCGAAACTGACACGAGCCATTGGTAGCTGAGCAATTGTCCACTCAATTGCACCCAGCTAACACCTCCACCTTAGACTTACCCAACAAAATCATCTTACACAGCCTTCCTGTGCTCTGCTGAAGCTGTAAGGCTGGAAAGGCTTCGGTTTTGCCCATCAAATGATGTGCAATCCCTGAAATCCTTATCCTTTTTCCCTACTGAATGTGCGTAAATCTTTTCCCCTGCAGGCCATTTCTCTGCTGATTCGATGGCTGTTTTGATTAGTGGCAATAAAGTGCAGCCCTTTCCCCTTTGGTTTTGGGGAGAGAGCTCTAAAGAAAGCAAAAGGCCAGGCTGGTCTAGCACACCCTCCGTCCATCATTCCCGTCCTGCAGTGCATTCAGTGCTATACGTCTCCATCTGAGATAACTGGTATCGATTTCTTTATTGCATTGCTTCCTTTCTTTATAGTGCAGATGTGGCCTCAATAGCCCTATATCAAATTAAGAATACATTTTAAAAGAATATATGGTTTAGCCAAGGAGAGCCCTTTCTCAAAGGATTTAATTTTCAGCCTGCTTGCTGGAGATGTTATCATCTGGTGCATGTCAGTCCTTCCTGGGCTCAATGGCTGATTTTTAGTCAGTGCCATTAAAGGGGCAAGAAATAAAGTCCAAATGGGCTTGCCTTGTCTCTCCTGCCTGCTTCCTGCTTGCAGCTGTCCTGAGAATAGATCAGCCTGTGTCAGATGCTCAGTTTCTGATTTACCTGTGGAGCTTGGAAGCAGAGTGAGGATGGGGGAAGTCCTGGGAGCCTGGCCAGGCGCTGTGGCTGCACTGGGGCAGGAGCAAGGGCAGCAGGGCTGAGGTTAGGAGCAGTTGCAGGCCATTCACATCCTACTTAAGTACAAGAAGTGGGATGCAGCTAATTCCCTAGGAGTGTCTGGGGAGCGTTAGCGGGATTACCACAGAGGAGAACATTAGGGAGCCCTAAAAGATCAGCAATGTTACATTTTCCACTCCTGCAAACTCTGGCTGCATAACCTCTCCCAGGGAGCAGTGCATTTTAGCAGGTTTTTCTGGGAAACTCTGTCTGTCCTCTCATTTTGGGCAACCTCCTTCATGGCTTTTGTGTTCATGAGGAAGAGAGATGTGTTTTTCAGTGGCTTTGTTATCTTAATGTACAGCACTTGTGGGCAAAAGACAAGGTATGGTTTCCCTCAGCTCCCCTCAGTTGAGCAATACCTTTGGGTTGACTCCAAGCCTGTAGAAGTAAGTAAAATAAAAGTGTGGCTGGTCTGCATGAAGGTTATACTGTGTGCTAGCTGGCTTTGTGAGAGCACCTTTCCCTGACAAAGCTCAGATTATGCCGAGAGGTGGTCATCCATCTATTCACCACCTGTAGCTCTCTCCTGGTGGCTCCAGTGCTTTCAGCTGAAGGATCCACCTCGCTGCTGCCTTGGTGTTCCCCCAAGTACAGAATATCCTCTCTCTGTTTCTCCATCTCCTTCAGACTCTGAGTGCTGAACTTGGTCTTAAAGGGCTGTGGAGCTGTTGACAGCACTTTTGTGTACATACACCACATGGCCCCATGGCAGAATGTCCTGCCTGTGAGCTCTGTGAAATATCCCAGACTCCTACACAATAATTAATTATAATAATACGAATAATAATAAGGTAATTTATTAAAATTACATATGATTGTATATATTATGTGTGGATAACTAATGCACACTTTGGATAACTTGTCCACACTTTTCTTGCCAGAGCTGTGAGATAGCTAAGTGACAAGCACAGAAAGGAAAAGAAAGACTACTTCTTATGTAATAAANTCAAAGTGACAAGCCACTGGAATTTTATCTCTAAACAGAAAGGAAAAGACTACTTCTTATGTAATAAATTCTCAGAATTATTTGTTTATAAGGGAAGGGGGTTGAGGAGAGACAAGGAGAATTCTTGGCTGTGTTCACCTGTAGTCCAGATTTCCCTGCTCTGGATGTGCCACCTGCCATATGTTAGCTGGAAAGTTGCAGCACTGGCAAAACTAGTCAGCCCCTGGTCTGATCTAGGAACAGCAGCTCATCTGTGTTTCTCTTCCTTCATCCAGATTGAGTCCCGTAAGCGCCTGGCCAGGACCGTGCTGGTCTTCGTGTGCCTCTTCGCCTTCTGCTGGCTGCCCACTCACATCATCTACTTATACCGGTCCTACCACTACTCCGAGGTGGACACCTCAGTGCTGCATTTCATTGCCAGCATCTGTGCTCGGATCCTGGCGTTCACTAACTCTTGTGTCAACCCCTTTGCTCTCTACTTGCTCAGCAAGAGCTTTCGGAAGCAGTTCAACAACCAGCTGCTGTGCTGCAGAGCTCGCCTCCTCATCCGCTCCCACAGCATGGCCAGGAGCACCACACGAATGACCTCCCTCAAGAGCACCAACCACTCCCTGGCCACCTTCAGCCTGATCAATGGCAACCACATCTGCCACGAAGGCTGTGTCTAAAGGGCACAGTCAGGGACATCAGTTGTTGAGCATAGCTGCTGGACTTTGCTCCATGGGCGTGGTGAGCAGCGCACACACGCATGCACACGCACATGCAAGGAGGTGTAGTGTTCTCAGAGGGGATTGAAGCATCCAACATTTCATCTTGGACTGAGGCTGAAGCATCCAGCATTTCACCCTGGACTGAGGCATTGCCAGAGCATCAGATCATTGAGCACCAGCCCACAGGATCTCCCTGGGAAGTGCTGCTGTGCTTTCAACGAGAGCAAAATGAGCACCTTAAGATCAAATCTTTTTTGGCTCTGCAGAATCTTAATCACTTCCTGCTCAATCCCAAACGTATGCAGACTTGCAGCAGTGATAAAGACCATATCAGGTGCACACCATTTGTCAGAACAGTTGCATCCATCACTTCATGGTGTAATGTATTTTGACATAGAAATAAATCCATTTAAATAAGGTAAATACTTTTACAAAGGAGTTCAACGTAGGTCATTTACAGACTTTTCAAGTATTTATTAATGTCCTGAGTACAGTATTAATTCGTGGTCTAAAAGATATCAAGGGTTTACTGGGGCATGTCTGTGGCCCCATCTGAAATGAGCAGTACCTTGCACCACGTCAATGTGAAAGCAGTAACGTGAATAAATGTGAGTTGGAATATGTTTACAGCTTTCAACTGTGTGAGCTTTTGCCGTGTTGTGGAAGAGACAGCAGGGCAATTTCCAAGCATTACTGTTTTGTTCTTTCTGTCTTCAAAGGTGTGAGATAGTGAATCTTCCATCACCTCCAACGTACCACAAATTTTGAGTTGGGTTTAACTAAGGGCAGGCAATAGCAGAAACTGATGTACAGCTATTTTTCATGTAGCAGTGCTTTGTAAAACACTAGTTTTTCAGCAAAAGCTATCAGCAATGCAAGGTGTGATCTCCAGCCTACATTTTTTCCTACTGTCTTCACAGAAATCTGTGGAGACAGAGTGCCAAAACTGGCTGACAGACTGGAGAAACAGGTCTACTATAAAGTTTGCCCCAGAACAATTCCTGTGCCAGATACCATCTACTCTGGAACAGGAGCGCAGTGTCCGGCAGATAACAAACTCCTGAAGTGCCTGGGCTATAAGACACACAATGAAGCTGCACACCTGATAAATAAAACTGCCAAATGAGGCCATAAACCAATCACTGTAGCAGAATATTGGGTTTTTAATGGTCCTTATCCTCTTTGATGATGATCCTTTTCATTACCACAGCAAAAGATAAATTAAAGCTGGTAAAACTTTACCTGGGTTTGCTCTGCGTTTGTAGAAAAAGTCATGTGTGCAGTGTAAAAGCTCTCAGCCCTGCATCTGCAGCTGCTTTGGGATGCTGGTGGGATCTGCTGTCTCCAAGGACTCAAATCAGGCTCTGATGCCAAAGGCAGAGGTCTGAAAACTTCATCTCATTTTCCTTTTTGTGCTCCGGATGAGGACGGACGCGCAGGTACGTGAGCTCAGGATGGGGCCACACCACTGTGCTGCTAAGGGTAACACTGCCCTGTTCCCCCACCAGCCCTGGGCACTGCCACCTGTGTGTCACCCCCTCCTGCAGTCATAAGTGCCTCCACATCACAGTCAGGCTAAAAACTAATGGGATAGGGTTATTTTACAAGGTTATTTCCTTGGCTGACTGTGTCACTGTGATGTTAATTTAAATTTACTGAGCTATCTGAGGTCCTCCCTTACTAAAATTTTCAGTGCTTTCCCTAATCTTTATTATGAAGCTACATACAGTACCAGAAGCTCAGTCTGCAACCATTTCAGAGAGTTTGGTTGAGTTATGAGCTGTTTATGACATTTCAAAATGAGAAAAATTTATCTGGCCTAAGGTATTTTTATTAAATGTTTTCTTTAGCCTTATAAGAATTTAATCAAAGGCAAGCAGGAATTACATACTTCAACAGCAAACACACCAGGTGTGCTACACAATGTGTCTCCTGTTTGGTAACAAACAAGAGATTACTGTTGTTCTACAAGAGACTTCAAAAGTTTCTGAATTTTTGTTTCTGAGGGAAGAGACTAAAATCATAAATCATGAATCATAAAAATGAGAAAATCATAATATGGGGAAAAGAGCACTGTTATAACTCCCTTAGGGCTATGCTGAATCAAGTACCCTGCCTCCCTGAGAAAGGCAATGTTTTGAACACAGGAGAGCTATGAAGATTTAGCAATGTAGATTTAAATAAGTGCTACTGATTATATACTTTCCTTCAAACCAGAGCTAGTGACTCCTCCAAGAACAGGAAATGGTTATGGCTCTGGTCTGAAAAGTGCTTTCCAGAAATGCAGCTGCAGGTTGTCCACAGTGTCACAGCCTCACTCGTACTTAAGTTGCTCAGTGCTATTTAGTGATGGACTTGGCACTGCTGGTTGAACTCGATGACCTTAGAGGTCTTTCCAACCTTAATGATTCTGTGATTCTATGATTCCTTTTAACTTTGTTTTTGCATCTGAAAGGCTTAAATTTTGGGGGAGCTCCATGCAAAATGCAATCTTTTCATCAGAATCTAAGATACATACAAGTTATTTTAATATTTAGAAAATTAGATCAAGTCTTTTCAAATGAGATGTCAATTTGCATTAACATTCTTCATTTTAATCAGGTCCCTGGCTCCCTGTTCAATATCTTTAAGACAATTCGATGGGTCTGTGAAAACAAAATACATTGAAAAAAGTTCCTTGCAAAAAGTATTTTGAAACATATTTCACAAACTTGCATTTAATACCATAATACCACTGAAAGAGCAAGGTTGGAATTGTTTCTATTTCATCCTCATATTAAATATACCAATGCACCAGTCGAGATCAGGGAAGGAAGGAAGATTGAAGAAAGTTTTCTGAAATATGCCAGCATGTAACTGAAATATTTGTAGCTGCAATTTTTAATGTGTGTTTCTCACTCCTTGTCTCATTACCTTGGTTTCAAAAACACGATGTACTTTACACTGTTGCAGCAGCCTGATCCCTTATCTAGGGCTCTCCCAGTGTTTGCTGGCACAGCTGCAGTGCTGATTCTTTGAACCTGGAGCGTTGTCTGCAGCGTTTTGTTTGTTTGGTAAATTTTCAAAGTGCCAAAGATAAAACTTGTGGCCAAGCATGACCCAAGAAAACCTGTGCCCAAGATAAAATCCTGGCAGGCAACTCCAGCACTGTGCCCTCAGGTACTGCCCAGTCCTGGGAGGCTTTGCAGTCCCTGGCTGTGACCCTGGGGTGGCTCTCCACCCTCCTTTCAGCTCTTTCCATCAGCACTGGAAGCATTGCAGTAGTGACTCAGACCATGTTTTTTAAGGAATGTTATGTTTCAACGTCCCTGAAATGCCTGGCTCCTGGGAGACTGAGGAATTTTCCACGCTGGGTCCACATCTAAAAGTGGAAAGGTGAAATTCCCTTTGAACCAGGCAGCCCTTTGGGTTCAGTCTGCCCTGTGCTGTGTGACACATGGCAGTTGTGTCATTTCAGCTATCTGCAGGGTGGGCATGTGGGTCAGGACGTGTGTGTGGCACAGCAGGGCACTGTTGCTGTTCCCACAGTGCAGCTCTGCTTTCCTCCTGGGTCACAAGTGCTACCAGGCAGAGAGTCACTAAAAAAATGTGGCTGCCATTTGCTGAATTGGTGTGAAATGCAAAACTAACACTAAACAGGGATAGATCCAGTGTCTCAAGCGGGACTACACTGAAGCTGGAGAGGCACTCTTCATCAGGAACTGTAGTGATAGGACAGGGAGCAATGGGTTCAGACTGAAAGAGGGGAAATTTAGGTTTGGACATACAGAAGAAATTATTTACTGTGAGAGTGGTGAGGCGCTGGAAGAGGATGTCCAGAGAAGTTGTGAATACCCCATTCCTGGAAGTGTTCAAGGCCAGGCTGGATGGAGATCTGAGCAACCTGGTCTAGTGGAAGGTGTCCAGGCCCTTGAGACAGGGGTTGGAACTAGATGGTCTTTATGGTTCCTTCCAAACCAAACCATTTTTTGATTCTATATTGAGTTATGTTCATGCTTACATTGAGTTATGTCCATGCTTGCTCAGGGGAAATTAAATAGGATAAAACATTGTTCTTCATTAGGAATTAATTTTTTTCTGAAATTCCTGAATTCCCTTCCTGAACCTGGTGGGAGATGAAGATGCCAAGTAAATCACAGCTTTCAGCTGTTTTCAGTTTAGGATTATTCTGTGCAATTTGGCTCTAAAACTATTTATTCCAGGTTTGAAATATCACCACAAAGGACCAAAAAGTATAGAAACTTGCTAATACTGACACCAGGTAAACAATTCAGATTCCTCACTTCTGTTTACAAGCAGCATTTTTCTTTCAGTATTTCCAAATATTGCCTTTTAGAATATATTTAAATATGAAAAATCAAAGGTGTGTGATTCTGCTGCATGGCAACAATAGGTGCAAGCAAGAAAAAATATCAGATGGTGGAAAGGAAGAATTTTACTTTTAAACACAAATATTTATTTATGAAAATATTTGTTGAACTCAAATAGTTATTTTTTAAAATCCACCAAATTCTACACAAGGTAATGAGTTTTTCTTTGTTTTAAATAAACAAAGATTCAAAGCATCTCTATTCACATAACAAGAAAACAGGAAACCTGTTACTGATATGTGTAATCCTGATTCTCCCAAATTAGCTTGATATATGTGGAATGAATGTTATAGTTAAAACCCAGAAAGATTATACTTTTATGCATGGTTTGGCAGAAATAATATACCTTCTTCCTCATTTTTCTGACAAAATACATTTTTTTACAGCAGAAAACCATCTGTGTGTATTCAGTTGGGGAAAAAATCCCAGTCTTTCAGCCTTCTTTAAAGGCAAGAAGCTCAGTGCTGCTTATCTGAGCAGTGAACAATCCCCTGAATGTTTACTGCTCATTGTTAGTGCTGGGCCATGATAACAGGGTAGCTTATCCTCTCCATCCTAGGAAACCACAGCAGGTGATGGGCCTCTATCATTCACCATAAATCATTAGAGATAACAGATATTGCCCTTTCCAAGACGAAGATGGCAGCACCTCAAAGATGCAAGGAAATATTTAGATGGCATTGTTCAAACCTGAGAGTTTTCTGCACCTTATTGAAATATTTGTGCTACTCTCACTTCATTGTAATTTTTTTATTATTTTTATGGCACCATCTTTATATGTGATACTGCCTTTTAACCCTGAAAATCATGGATGGGAGATAGCTGATTTTAGCTGACTTGGGTCTTCTGTAAATTGGTATTTATTTAGGAACAGACAAGTTGTTGTTAGGCTATAACAGGTATTTTAGCTTGGGTAGCTACAGATATCACTCCCAGGCGAGTTCAGCCAGCCTGCAGGGGGCTCAGCAGATGAGCTGGACAAGCTGCTGTTCCTGCAGCCCTCCCTGGCACAGGGTGTTTCTTGCAGGGGCTGTACATCCCACATGCACCTCTGCAGCCAGACCCTCCCCAGAGCCAGCAGCCCAGGCCAGCCTGGTGCTCACACACTCCTTCTGGTCAGACCACCTTGCCCTGACCCCTCTCTCCTCCCAGAAGGGCTGGCAGGGTTCCACCCCTGCCATCCTGCCTGCAGCTGGGGCTGTAGGCAGCTGGACAGCCTCCTCCTGCACCCCTGGGAGAGGAGGCACTGCACATCTCCAAATCGTGCTTTAAGCACCCCAGGTGCTGTTACTTGGGCCCAGGCTGCAGATCTCCTATAACTTATTTCTCCATTGGAATAGCTTCCCTAGGAAGCCTGAAGTTTAATTGTACAGGCCACCTTGAAAGGCTCAGCACCTTGAAATTGGTGGAATTTCATGAGGAGTCACACTTAACCCATGAGTTCTCACCCAGGCAGGGCAGCTGTGCAGGTCATGCCACGAAAGGGATGAAAGAGTTCTCTTTGGAAAGAGTCTCCCCTTGGAAAGTCCCTCACTGCTGGCCAGCTGGATTAATATTATGTCTTTATTACTTCATAATAACTGAGCACAGCAATTGTAAAATCTTTAAAGAACAGAGACTGAATAACATTCTGCTTAATGCTAAGATTATCAATGAAGACTATGTCTCATTTTATATTAAAATCACATCTAAAAGTCATTTTATAAGTGCCTAATTGCTTGTTTATGGAAATAGCTACTTCAAATGATTTCTGTGATTAGCTTGACTGTTTCACTGTAAGTGGATATGAATTAAAGAGAATCAATCCTAGAATTCTTTTGAAATAAAAGATTGAATCTATCTTAATGTAAATTAATTACACTAACTGGCAAAATGCCTGCCTTATGCTGAACATCTCTTTGTAAGTGCTACTCTGTGTTTTCCAGGCAAGTCAGGTCCACCCAGTGTGTTGCTTTGAAGTGAATGGATCTGGGCTTTGTGTCAGCACTTCCAGCTGCAGAGTCAGACAGTGTATTATTCACACCAACATCCCCCTGCAGCTGGGTTTTAGAGGGGGTGGATTTGATACCAGGCTCTGCACTGGGGTGGAGAAGGAAGACTATAATACCTGTCCAATGAACAAGTCTTCTTGCCCAAAGTGTTTCAAAGGGTTAAAGGTAATTAAAAAAAAGGTGATGTTTCTATCTGTGTTTTATGATTGCCTAAACCCAAATCAAAGCAGGTAGAAATGGGTGGCCCACTGGCCCTGGAGGTCAGCAACAAAGTTGAGCATAGTTCCAAAGCTGTGGGGTGCCACTCTCCTGCCTATAGCACTGATAAAAGCAGGCACCCAGGCTTGTTGAGCATCCACCTTGTCCTCACCAATCCATGGAGATGGACAGGCACGTCCAGTGCACACTGTACCCCCTGTTTTGGACACTTCCCTTTGCATGAGACCCAGCACCCCATCTCCCATCTCCCAGGCCAACTCCAGCTGACCACATGGGCTGAATACCTAACTTTTAAATGGCTGATATCTCTCCAGCTAAGCCCCAGCACACTGATCTGAGTCTCTCTGCCCAGGGCCCCTCTCTGCCCAGCCCTGTCTCCTTGCTGGCCAGCAGAAGGATGTACCTGATGCCCCATTATTCTGTTCTTACCAGCTGCTGCCCTGCTAAGACCATCTCATGTCACCTTAGGCCAGCTCTTAGGCTTAACAAGGAGAAGGGGTCTTTTACTCCCCATAAGTCACCTTAATGAGGCATATAGAAGACCTCTCCAGATGGTTGTTCAGGTCTTTGCTCATTTGTCCCTCTGGGGTTGTCAAACTCCCCACTGGCATGATAAGGGGAATTGGCTGTGAAAAGACTCCCAGTGGCCACAGAGACCCTGTGGGACCACTTTAGACAACTTGCTCAAGCTCTGTTAAACCAGAAGTCTAACTTATGGCCTGTCTTCCCTGTGCCGTGTGGTTACTCATGTAGCAGACTGAATAGTCAGAATAAAAATGTCTTATTGCCACAGATTCATTCAGAAGAAGGTAATAGCAAATCCAGAAAGTTCTCAAGCCAATCTCATGCCTACAGTACTTACACTTTTGCTATCTATGCCAGAGGCTGAAGGTAAAAAGCAAGAGAAATGGTCCTTGATCTGATACACACTCATATGTGCCATGAAAGGGACCATCTGTAGGAAAAAAGATAATTTATTGATGACCAAAAGGAAACTTGGGAAGTGGGTGTATTTCTCTCTGTAAGTGTAGTGTTGCATTTCAGGGAAGAGGCAAGCTGCACAGTATCATCTGAGGGACAGAGTCTAGGTTGAAAAATGCTGTAATTTTATGCCCTCACTCAGCAGTTAGCAGTCTCCAGGCAGAACTCACCTCCTTCCAAGAAGTGGAGCCCTTTGAGGGAGTGGTGAGCACTAAACTCCAGGAGGGCATTTCAAGTTCGGTTGTTTGTTCCTGGAGAAAAAATCATTGAGCACTTCTAATCATTCTGAATGTGCATTCAGGACCAGTTGCTGGCAATCTAGAACAAGCCAGGAATCGATTCAGGAAGGGTGGCAATCCATCACCATGACATGCACTTAAAAATATCTTAAAGAGACCACACAGGATTTGCTTTTTATAAAAATTAGAACAGCAGGATGAGAAGCCACAGCTTTATTAGCAGTGCACTCTGAGGACAGCAGAAGACACAGCCCACTCCATTTCAGCTTCCAAGTGCATGTGTGCAAAAGCTTAGTTACAAACTACAAGATTGTACATTTTTCATAAAATGTGTATAAATTTGATATCTCCTATGAATATTATTTATTGCTTTGTAAAGTAATGTATGTATGCATTCAGCCATCTGTATAGAATGTAAATATCTTGTATTGCTGTGCACAGAGACACTGCAGTTTATTTCATCTGAAACATGCTTTGCTTTCCTTTTCCAGGGACTGTATAATCTGCTATGAGAAACAGTGAAAAATAATTTCCCTATTAAAACAAAATTTGCATTAATGTCAATGTCTCAGCTCTCTTGAAATAGCATTTAGAAAGAAATTTAGAAGAAAAAAGGTCAGAAAGTGAAAACATGTTGGAAAACATGTTGCAATTTGGATTTTTTTCTGTGACTTTGATGTATTTTCTAATTTTATGCACTATGCTTTTAAAATTGCTCATTAATGGCCTCTACATATATATGGACTCAATTGAAGACTGTCAAATGTGAATATTGAATTGCACAAACTTACAGCTAATAAAGCATGACAGACAAAATAGATGACATCTGTTGCTTCTTGGTTAGAAGAAAACCTACAAGTTTCATAAACATTTTTATCCACTTGGTTTTGTGTCAATTTTCAATCATTAGAAAGGGTTATCTTCCACTGACCAAACAGACAAGACCAGAGGCTGTGCCACCAAAAATCCCACTGAGAACCTCATCCCAGGTCCAGTTTGCTCCCATGGGCAACACTGGACTGGCAACAGGTGTGCAAACAACCCAAAGGGGTTGGCAGAGGTTTTTGAAACATGTAATACTCCCATTTCTGCTGCCACTGACCTGCAGCAGCAGTGGAGATGTGAATGTAGCACCAGGGGCTGTGGAGGGAGGGGGGCAGAGAGAAGGCCACAGACAGAGCAATGAAAAGCTGCAGTCAGCACTACCTGTAAAAACAAAGGGCTCAGAGCAATTGTGTTAGAATAATTGGATACATCTAACAGTTACTGGCTGTGAAACTCAGCTGCATAAGGTTGATTAATTAATGGAAAAGTACAGAGGCATGTTGTGAAAGCTCTCCTGTGATATGTTGGCATTGGTGGGCTTTGTGTCTGGCTCACTGGAAAGAAACGGTGAGTGACCTTTGCTTCAAAATCCATACCACTTTGAGCATTTGTTACACAACAGTTTTGGCCCTCTAAGAATCAATTGCAGCTCACAATTGAAGGAGATGTTGCTTTTGTGGAAAGTTATTGTACTCGAGGTCATCAATCCAATCCACCAAGTCTGTGGCTCTTTTCCATCCTCATCACAAACATTGTGAGCTGGATGCAGATATAGGAATGTAGGAGTGCTGCAGGAGGCAGAATGTCACACTAACTTCAGTTTCTTCTGCTTGGCATTGTTTGATTCAGATTCATAATGCAGCTCACACTTTGTTCCATGTTTGACTTACTATTAATAATATTATTTAAAGCATAAACAGTATAGACAACTGACAAAAGACTGTTTATTGGAAAGGTTTTCTTTACATGTTTATGCCATCCCTCATTTAAAACTTCAATTTCTTTTTCTATCCTGTTGGCTACAGTTCTGCTATATATTGTTATACAAAACTGCTTCTTATATTGCATTATCTTGCAAGTGATCTGTGTATTATAATATTAAACACTATAAAATAATCTGAATACTGCATTTGAGTAGGTATTTTTCACAGATTACATGTATCAAAACAGACCTTTCACTGTGCATTTAGCATGAAAAGGTATGGAGTACAGTAATAGCCCATTAGTTTAATTTTTTTTTAATGTAGCACTTTGCACAAATTGGAAGGTCCCTGGTACTCTCTGGAAAAATCTATAGAGAAAAGTGTTGCAAGACATCTCATAGCACTGCACACAATGAAGTTCCCAGAGCCTGCAAATTCTACAAGTCTGCAGTCTGGTTTCTTTCTGCTCAGGCAGACAAGGCTGGTATGAGTTGTGCTGGCACATCAGCAATCTCATGACTTGAACACACGAAGAAGTAAAGAAATCCTCTGAGCAACCTGTTCCAGCGTCTCACAGTAATGAAGAATTTCTTCCTGGCATCTCATTTAAACCTGTGCTTTTTCAGGGTGAAGCCATTCCCCCCTATCCTAGAACTACAGGCCATTGTAAAACGTCCAGCTCTCATTTCAGCAGCTTTGGGTGCTGCAAGGCTGATAGCAGGTCTCCCCAGAGCCTTCTCCTCTCCATGCTAAACAGCCCCAACTCTCTCAGGCTGTCCTCACAGGAGAGGTGCTCCAGCCCTTTGTCCTTCTCATGCTGGGTCCCCAGAGCTGGCTGCAGAACTCCAGGTGAATGAATCCCTTCCCTCAGCACCACTTCTGATGCAGCTGAGGACTCTTTGGCTTCCAGGGCTGCGAGCACACATTGCTGGGTCATGTCCAGCTCCTTGTCTACCAACACCCACAATTCTTAGAACAGCTTTGTCATATAATGTAAAGAATGGTAGAAAGAATCACCTTATGCTGCCTGACATTACTTTCAGATAGTAGAAATCTTCTGAAATGTTCTCTTTGTTTCTGCTGCATCTTGTCCAATGTTGACATTAATTACCAGTTTACATTGTATTTCTATTTGCGTGGGAGACCTTGGGAATGCTCTACTGGAAAAATATATTTCTTTACTGTTTCATACCATGAGACTTAGGGATTTATTAAGATACTCATTAAGAAAATATGTCAAGTCTCTTTCCTAATAGGTTTAATTAAGTTTGGGCTTATTAACTTTACTGGGTTTTATTACGTTTTCTGCCACTGGCTTAAAAGACACCCTTACCAGGAAATTAAGTTAATAAAGCTTCTATTTCTATATTATACTTAGATTAGGAATATTATGTGCACCCTCATTCAGAGCTGGTCAAATGTAAATAAGGATATCTTTACTGGGAGTTACTCTAGGGTCCCTCAGGCCACCTAATTCAGTTTCATCAATATGATTGAGAACTGATTCTTAAGCTTTCTTGTGTGACCTCAACTTCTTGCTAATCCTCCTGGAACAGAGATTATTGCCCTTTGATTAAGGTAGATTATTAATTTCTTTATTATAATTTTCAATTTATTTGTAGTAACCATACTTGCATTTGTTAAGCTTCAGGAGACACTCCAGTAAACTTGTGAGCACAGTTTCCATGTAAGAAGGGAACAGATCTGGTAAGTCACTATACATTCACACAAACACAACAGACCTTAGAACAGGCTCTAAAATTCAAATGAAAGCAGAAGATCTAGAAACACATTCTCTTGCACTGAAAAATGAAATAAAGCATATGGTATTGGGGGAAACAAATAAATTTTTGCTGAGAGAAAAATGTGCTCTCCCTGCTGCCTCACCAGCCCAGGATAATTTTCTGCAATGACACTCTCCAAAGTCTACCCAGTAGATCTTTTCCAGGAACAAGAGGTGCAGGAAGGACCAAATGAAACATCACTATAGCTGAATTGTGGTGTTTCATCCGTTGAGAAACTTGAACTGAAACATTTCCAATGTTGGAGATGTTACAGAAAGTGTTACCTGCAGCACTGGCTTCTTTGCAGACTTTTCTAGATGCCATGTGAAAATAAGTCTTCAAAGAAAACAGCAAAGATGAATGGGGTGAGTCTTCTCAAGCAATGCAAGATGTTTTTTGATAAAATTAGGCCAAGTTACTGTGCCTGGTGAAAAGAGAGGAAAATGATGGAGATATCTAAGAGAAAGGCTGAAGTTTGAAAAAGTGACTGGCCGTACAGGCTAGCATTACTTTCAGTGAAGGAAACAGGATTATCCTACTCTTTTTGAAGATCAAAACATCAGGACACTTCTCCAAACATTACAGACTCTGCTATTACCTCTAGCATGGGCACTGCAGAGAGCTAGATTCTCACCTAGATTAGGCTGAGCCCTGTTCATTGAAAAGAGGCAATCACACTGATTTCACTCCTGCTAAACACTTAAGCCATTTTTATTACATTATTTTAAAGAGTATAATTGTTATGCTGAATTTTTCTAAGAGCACAGGATCAGTTTTCCATCTGAACATAGGCATTGGCAGCATATGAAAGATGTCAAGGTGAGTGTAATCATAATTTCCAGAAAAAGTAAAGGCACATGGGTACAGACAAAATAATGACTCTTTGCTTTTAGATTTTGCTTCTCACTTTTTGCAGTGGATTTTATAATTAAACTAAATGTAATATAGACAAAATGCAAACACCAGAAAAAAATGATCTATGCTTTCATAGGCAGCATTGCCATAAGAGCTACATCTCCACAGATATCAGGGAAACAAAAAGATAACATTAATTTTCATGCTTCTAAATGAGTTGTAGGAAATCTTGACAGATCCTTTATAAAGTAATCGTCCTGCAATGATTATGAGCTGGACACACAACAGAACACTCCTACCTTGCATTGAGGCTGGATGGTCCATTGGCTTCAAAGAGGCTGTAAGAATCTGTTAGACTCTTCTTACTGGAAGATACAGGGGGTTAAGTGTTGGTTTGGGTTGACTATAGCCTTCTGCACCTTCCAAAGTGTAGAAACAGGCCTGTCTTCAACACTGGAGAGGCATGTGAGTGTGTGCCTTCTCCTGGCTGTATATGAATGGTCCTTGCCTGCTGATGGTTATTCTTGTGTTTGTCTGGCATGGATGTGTGGGTTTAGAGATGCTTTAGAAAAACAGGTTCTCAAAATGCAATTTTTAATTGTCATTTTAGCCATGTATGGGATGAGTCATTCCTGTGATGAGTGTATGGTAATGGTAAATTCTCCCCTTAAAGGGAATATTCTTAGCCACAGATATTTGTTTCAAACCATCCTTAGTCATACTGAGGCAGCTCACATTTGAAGTGGCAGATTCCCACTGAAGTCCTTTCTAATCTTTGGAAAAGATGGCACCAAAGCTGAAGAGTCAGATCACAGGTTCACACTTCTTTTCAACATTGCTTTGGTGAACACATGTCCCTGATAGCGTTTAAAGGGCAGGGGAGCAGCACTCAGGCTTGATGGGGTGCAAGTCTATCAGCTGCACAGGTTAGTTGGAGCTCTGAATCTCTAGCCTTTTCTAGTCTCTAATCCCAGTACTGTATTCTGCCCAAAGTTGGGACCTTTGAAACACTTCCATGTAAGTATGGCAATTATTTTGGCTCCCAATGCATCCAGTCTGCCTACAGCTGATAGTGCCATACCTGCCTTTAGGCAGCCTGAGATAAGTGCAGATCCTAACTGGTACCACCACATTCCAGACTTTTCCTGAGGAAGCTGCAGGATTTGATTCTGTCAATACATAGAGGAATGCTGTTCCATGGGAGGCTGCAAATGCAGCAGCAGTCAGGTATGGACACCACAACACCAGCCCTGGTACAAGCTCTGCCCAAGTGACCTGGCTCTGCTGTATCAGAGCACTGCAAACTTACACTCCAGGTTGCCTTCCAGTAACTTGCTTGCATGTCAGTTTTTGTAAGCCAAACAGGAAACACTAGTTGAGCTGACAGATTCAAGGGCATCTTTCAGTGGAGACATGTTTGTATTTGAGATTTATAGCACCCTCCATAAAGTCATGACTTACTGCTTATGCCATGGAAATTTCAATTCCCATGATGATCCAATCTTCTTCAAACCTAGTTAAGAGATGCCTTATTATAGCTCTTGAAGTAGATCACAAAGCCTGAAATTCCCATTAGATTAATTAACATTTTGAAGGCATGCTCCTAAGACACCTTTTGAGAGCCCAGGACGAGAAATAAATTTCATCATGACACCCACTCTGGTACTGCCTTCCAAAATGCCCAAACCTTTCAGGGTAGCTCATCACTCATGTGCCATGAATGAAATGTTTATTAGATGCTCTGCATCTGTCCCCCTGTCTTTGCAGAATGTTGTCTTGAATCTCTCTAGACACAAATTCTATTACTATTTTTAAATTGTCTTTCAGAACTTGTTAATCTTCTCTATTCTTCAGTAGTTCTGTGAGTTTCTCTGCACTCCTGAAAGAATAAGTATCATAGATATGAGAATTTCTTTTTAAATATAAGGTTTAATCTGTACTTTAATATAGTTCTTATTATCAGCAGGAAATTAGGATAGCATCCAGGCAATTTGCAGAAAACTAGGAAATGGGAAACAGAAGTGAGCAAGAAGCCTTCAATAAGTGTATAACTGCAAGATAAATATTTTGGGAATTTATTGCTTATGTTGATTATTTGCCATATTGGTATCTCTGGAGCTTCTGGAAAGAAGTGAGAGGAAAATCTGTTTTGCTATGGTTTTGGCTGGGATAGAGTTAATTTACTTCAGCTGGCATGGGGCTATGTTTTGGATTTGAGCTGAAAACAGTGCTGATAACACTCAGATGTTTAGAATGGAAGGAAGGAAGGAAGGAAGGAAGGAAGGAAGGAAGGAAGGAAGGATCACAGCTCCAACTTTGATCCAGCTGATGGGGTGTCCTAGGATGTGTGCACCCAGGCTTAACAGGGATACCTGTTTATAGGTAAGTTTTCCCCACCCTGGAGCTAAGTTTCTTGCTTTCTATGCAAATTAGTTATCACACACAGTTTGTTCTTCTAGACCTTGCTGGAAATGGGATCAGGGCTTCAGGGATCTTTGGTGGTCTTTCTTGCAGATGGCAGAACACCCATCTGCCCTTGGAAATTGGCTGCATGGGGCTGAGCTGCCAGCTGGGGGTAAGCCAGGAGACAAATCTTGCTATCATTCAGAGTGATCTGCAAGAGCTGGAAGGGTAGACCCAACTTCTCACTCTTGTGATATGCTGCCAAGCCACAAATATGTATAACTTTTTACCCCCTAGTGGATGTTTTTATTTGTGAAATTAGAGAGGATGAAGCAGAGATTCATTTCTTCTGACTGTGCCAGATGAAGTAGTACAGATGATTTAAAAGATTCTCCAGTGTTCTCTTTAGTTCAGAGGTGCAATTCCCGCCCAAATTATTCTTTGCTTTTTATATTTTGGACTACATCCCTTTGGACAGCCCATCAAACATCCAGCTTTACCCCTCTCTCTCTAGGAAAAGCTTCCCAGATGAAAACTATCCAGTTTGCAAGGTATGACACCAACTTCTGGAGCTTGCACACCCCCTTCGCAATCCTCTCCAGCTCTCTCTGGGATCAGCTGTCCTTATGGTCCCCTTCAAAGAGAATTAGTTGTGACAGTTGTACGTGAAGGCTTTTGCAGCTAATAAAAAAATAATCCTGGCTTTTGTGACCTGTAGTTCATGCCCTGATTCCATGAAAGGTCTAGTAATAAGTTTTTTCTACCTCACACGATGATGACCAGTGACTGATGTTTGAGAGCTGTCAGCCTTTCACAAAAATTTCATTACTCTGTTTCACCAGGTCAAAAGGCTTAGGAAAGGAGACACTTAAAGAGCTGTGACAGAGGGAGCAGTGAATGAGCAGGAAATGAAAAGGTCTTGTTGCCTGCAGCAGTTCCCACTGCACTGACTCAGGAGGAGCTGTCTGAGAGGGGACTCTCATTGTTCTGGCATCTCCATTACCAGGGAGAGGAATGAATTCTTCGCTGCAGCACCTCACCCAGGAAACACAGCCAGAGCCCATGGGCTGGGCTGTCAATGGGAGCAGAGTATGTCACACTGCC
The DNA here is from genome assembly GCA_013399945.1 of Ploceus nigricollis. NCBI lineage: Eukaryota > Metazoa > Chordata > Aves > Passeriformes > Ploceidae > Ploceus > Ploceus nigricollis. The sequence continues at coordinate 500,202 of VXBC01000328.1, forward strand.
ATTTCAGCATGTACCCACTGCTCCTCCTCCTTGCTGTCCTGGGAATTCATTCCTTCTCTCCTCTGCATTTTTACTTACAAGAAAATACTGTGATCTGCATGTATTAAGTATTTGATGATCCATATTCAAGTTGTACCACCGTCGTACATATTTTACTGGAAATACAAATTATACTCTGTTCTCTTGTGTACTTTCAAAAGATACATAATTGCTCCGTGTAACATTTTGGTTGTCTGATTATTCCAGCTGTTTATATTATCTCTGAGCCAATAAATTATGGCAGGTATAAAGGTAATATATTATAGAGAATGGAGACAGTCTTTGTTGTTGACTGCAGGGGTGAGAAGGGAAGAGAGCAAATCTGACAACACAGGACCATGTAGTCTAATGTAAAGAACTGTAACTTGTAGAGAGCTAGAGATGAGCTATGCTGAGTACGCAGGAGACTGGAATGGGGAAGTGCCAAGGGGTAAAGTCCTACTAAAGCAGTTTGCTGCTGCAAATAATGATTTGCCTATATTTGCAAATAATGATGTTTTGCCTGCGTACTGCCTACTCCATTCTCTCTAAACAGGCAAAACCAACAAATATACTATTTTAACTGCTTGCGTATTTTGCTACTACAAGATAGGACCCACAAGCTTCAATTAACACAGTGTTGCTGGGGCAGTGGGGGAAGAATTATCATGTTACAAGACACATTAACTATCATGACCAAATATTTTAACTGCAGTGACTCTCTGTTGCAGTGACTGGCTCAACTGAGAAGTTTAGAAAACAGGATACACTTCAGAAAGATGCATGAAGGGGTCTGAGTAGCTTCTTTGTCACAGGTGTGAGCCAGTGCTATCTCATGTGGCTAATTACAGAAATTTTGCCAGACCTCTTTCTGAATTGTTCTTTTCTATATCCAGCCATAAGTCTCTTCTTGTGACTTAGTCCTTGCATAGCTTCACTCAGTGAAAGATTTCTGTTTGATCCACACTTCATCCTGCTCCACTTTGCAATGCCATCTCAGTCATCATCTGGAAAAGAGGGAGATGTCTCTGTGCTGAGGGCTTTCCTCACCACAACAAACATGAGGAACACCAGTCCCCACACCAGGTCCCTGTGGGATCTTCATTCTGTCTCTGGTTTGTCAGGGAAGAGGGATTCAACCACTACACATGCCTTCAGCAGATATCCCAAACAAACACCACAATTAACTTAGCTGTGTTCCTCTGACTTTTCCACCAAAGACATCACTCAACCTAATGTCCTCCCTTCAGGACATGAGCCCAAGTATATCTGCTCTGTGGAAAGGAACGCATACTCCATCTTCCCTTAGTGTTGCAAGTGCAGAATATGAAGATTTTGGTCAGCAAATAGATAAAGCGAATTCCCAACATTTCCTAGAAGGATTTAGGCACAGCAAAGACTTGATGTAGTGCAATGTCCATGGCAGAGCTTCATAAGTAGCAAGTAGACCTTGGAGACCATGCAGTGATCCTCACTGTCTCCAGTGGCCTCCACTCCCTTTGTCTGGAGGTGGAAGTAGCCCACTGTGGCATCCTGGTTGCCCCTCTGTGTGTTCAGGCACCAGTAAGAGGTGTAAAGCCATGATGGGGAAAAGGTGCAGAATTGTACTGCTTCTTGTACCCTGATTCCTGGCTTCAATGCGACCTTTTTTCCTGCACCATCTAGGAAGTCATGCAGGCAAGTATCTTTATAAATGTACAGTCATTCCTGATCTGTAAATACCACAAACCGAGAAGAAGAGAGGGAAGTAACAAAACCATGAATATCATCCTCCCTCAGTTGCCCCAAGGAAAGTGACAAATTAATGCTCTTGTGGCTGGGTACTCCCACTGAGAGCATCCTCTTCTCTGTGCAGGGAGGATTTCAGAGGCCTAATGATGCATGTCACTTCTTGATGCTGCAACTGAGACTGTGTCCTGCCATGGCACCATGCCTGGGAAAAAGTGTAATTGTCGAAGCCTGGCCTCAGATGCTGAAGGAAAGAAAGGAACTGCAAGTGTGTATGTCTTAGAATAGATATTGAAACAGGAATATGGTTGACAGTACATCAGGCCCCTGGGTTGAATACCAAGCTATTGTATACAACGCAAAAGGCTTGGGAAAGGGGAAAAGCTGATGACTACAAATTAGTTTAGGAAGCCATTAACGTGGCCTCTGGAAAGTTCTTTATTATGCACTCTTTTACTTTATTTGGGAAAAAGGATAGTGGTGGGGATGGAGACATTCTCATCTGTGCTATGGAGTAGTGGAGCAAACTAAAGGCATGATGTGAAAGCACAAGTAATTTTGCAAAATCTGTTTGAAAGTACTGTGGGAAAGCATGACTGTAGCAAGATGCTCTGCTCTGGAACGTGATCAAGCAGCCTGGAAAATGTCCTGTTTGCAAAACTATTAATAGTGGATTGAGAGGGGCTGCCATGTGCTGGTTTTGCTGTTTTGAATTATGCTAAAAGCAGTCTGGCTAACTAACCCCAAATTATCATCCTGATAGTGAGGCAAATATTTGGCAGATAAGCTGCTAAACTCGCCTGGAGACATATGATGGGCAGTCAATCACTTTTTAGTATAAAAGGCCAGTCCACTTTCATAGAGTTAGGTTCTTCCAACATATTCTTGGATAGGGAGAGGCCCCCCACAGATATTCCTTGAGGTCAAGAGAAAGGGATCTGCCCACGAGCACTGGTATGGTGAGTTACATCAATCTCTACTTAACAATCGTTTCTTTTTGCTAGCTTTAATATAATTGCTTTGATATAGTGCACTATACTATACTACACACTGCTAGTAGTTTTAGCTTTTTATACTGTGTAGTAAGCAACTCTGATTAAGATCTTTTGTCTAACCATTTGTCATAATATATAATTCATATCATATGAATATATCTGATTTTTCATCATTAAAGCCTGCAGGACAAAGTCACTTAAGCCATTGACAGTCTGTAGCTAAGATCAGATGCATCTGCCCCCAGGCTCCTCTCTGGGAAAGAGTTTAGTACAAAAGGGGGTCCTTTCTGCACCTCTCAGCTCAGTGGCAGGGCTTCTCTAATATACTTTTCCTGAGGCTCCCACAACAATGACTTAAAGGCTTCTCATGCTGTGGTATTACTGATGTAGAGTATAGGATGAAAATGAAAAACATCTCTGTATCAGATGATGAAAACGTAAGTACAATACAGCATGAAGGACCAGCAGCTCCCATAGGGTGGTGAGCTCTTGCCCTGATACAGAGCAGAGCAGACTATTGTGCAAAAGTAGAACCAATACAATAGTCAAAAGAGTAAAAGGCAGAATCTTTAGAAATATTCAGTGATATCCTCTGTAGGTATTCTTCCATCTGAGTTCCCATAGCACTACTAAAGGCAAACACAGGGAAAGATGGAGACACATCTACTACTGCTTACCTATTAAGAAATCTCTTTTTTTTGGTATGTCCTTAAATCATTAAGTTAATGGACAGACTTTGCACTTTGTAGCTCTTTGAAAGGATGTGTGCTGGAACTCATGTTATTCCACATGTTCACATGTCATCTGGAAAAATGAAGTAATGAAATTTTCTGATGATACTCTATTATTTAAGGCAATAAAATGGAATTCAACTGTGAAGAGTTGCAGATGGCTCACAATACCAAGTGATTGTGAGAAAAATGGCAGATGAGATGCTGATAAATATGAAGTATTGCACATGGAAATAAACATTCTAAACCATGCGTAACCGTGATGAGCTCTAAATTAGCTATCAGCAAGCAGGAAAAAAAAGATTTTTGAGTTGCCATTGACAATTACAATAAAATCTCAATGCCATGCTCAGGAGCCATCAAAAAAGTAAATAGAACATTAAGAATTCTTGAGACAGGAACAGAGAACAAACAGAATAATAATCCTCTGTCACTGCATGATCATATTGTGAATGTTATGTGCTGTTCAGATCCTTTCCTCCTCCAGGAAAACAGAAGTAGAATATATATATATATGAAGGCAAGAGCAGTCAAAGCCTTGGAATAGCTTTTTTATGCAGGTTAAAGAGTTCAAAATGTTTTCACTTTTGAAAGAAAAGGCTCAGAAAGGAGCCTGTGTATCTTCAAGTGTACACAGGCATGAATGGCATGTAGCAGTGAATAGGGACTCACATTCACTGTTTCTCACAACAAAATAAATAAAGGTCAACTAATTAAATTCTCAGGCATCATGTTCAAAACTTTAAAAGAAATGGTGGTTGTCTTTCATGTGGTGATGCCAGGCATTTCAGACCAGGATAAAGGCCATAAAATCACGCATTTTGTCTATAATTCAAACAACATCAGAGATTATTTCTGAATACAAGCAATGTGAGTAGCCTCAAATGCAACCTGGTTAGAAGGGTAAAATTACTGAACAGAACAAAATGCCTGCTGAAATATATTGACATAGGAAATTCTTGCCAGCCTGGGAGCTGTGAGCCTAGGATCCAGGCCTGAGAACCAGAAACATACTTGAAAAATGAAGTCTGGTCTCTTTGAAATATACCCAGGGTGCCTAGAAACTAGAGATATTTCTGAGATACCACCAAAAAGTGCAAAAAGAAGGGCCTGTAATGACCATTTATAATCTGAAAAGGTGAAAAAGAGTCTAGAAAAATAAGAATTTATTGGAAAAAGACAGAAAACATCACCTATCATTTGTTATATGTGAAAAATCAAGTTTTGCAACATCTACTGGCTTCTTGAAGGGATGATGTCTACATCCTCTTATGCCTCTGTGATATGAAAAGGTCTTAATTTCTATGCAAAATGAGTAAAACAACTGAGAACAATGCATGCTGCATGCACTTTTTTCTTCCTTAAACAGGCTAAATTCTCCACATGAACTCTTTACAAGATGTTGGACTCTCACTGGGGATCCGCTGCAAGCTCTGTGATGTGAGATAATCTCTGAAGTGAGAGTCTCTCTGTTATTTTACTAGACACCCTTTGGGCCCATTTTTGGAGTCAGTTTGGTTTGTTCTCCCACCTGTGGAATGGTTTGGCCCCTTCTCCAGTCTGTCTAACTCATTTGACATGGGTATTATACATCTGTATAAGTCATCTGTCTGTCATAAGCATGTGTGCTGCTAATTGTTGATAAGCTTATTTCACTCGTGATGAGGGTGTAGTAACCTGTAATAGTCCCTACACCCATTAGTGATGGTTGGCTACTGGTTGCTATATCGATTGCTGCTATACAATTGATTGTTACTATACCACTGGTTGGTGCTGTATTTATTGACTGCTGATAGTAATTTTAATGGCTTGAGAGATAGATACGTAAACTTTATTGATATATATATATCCTTGCATAGCATTTGTGGTGATCTTTCTTGGTGAAATTTAGAAGATAAAGCCTCTTGTGTCCTTGTGTATTAAAAACTCCTGGAAACCCACAGTCATGATCTCTTTATACCCATGGGCTGGATAACCCTTTAGGCCATGACAACCAGTCACTGGCCGAGCTGGACTTGGGAGAGCGTGCACTCTCCTGGAGAGCTGCAGGACATACCTGATGAGTTAGCACAGGCCAGGGAACTGTCTGTCTACAGCCAATTTTAGAGGGTGAAATACTTCCACAGTACAGATGTGCTCACATTGCTCTTCTGACATTCTCCAGTTGGCCTCTACCTTCATTAAACCACAGTGTCCAAAACTGGACAAGATATTCCTGCTCGGTTCTTACTGATACATTGGGTGTTTTGCCAGCTCCATGTGTGTTTATAGATCATGGTAGGCTGTTTGCTCATAACAGTACAGCGTTGTTGTGTTTTGCTCATGATCCTTCTCCGAAACAGCAACATGGCTACTTGTTAAATGCACTGTGCCCAAGCAGCTGGGTGCTCATCTTTTGGAGCTTGCAGTTGTCCTTGGTTTTCATGCCCTTTCTCTATAGTGCCAAGGAACTTTGAACCTCGAACTTGTGTTCCAACCCAACTTTGAATCATCTGTAAGTGTGTGATTAGGATCAGCAGTGCAAGCACTGGGCAGAATTGGAACAGAAAGACCTCTGAAGAGCCCTTGTTTACACTTTATATTTTGCCATTGAAGTAATTCTCAGTGTAGATACAGAACATATTTTGGATACACCATGTAGTGATTTAATCCATGCTGTATTTCTTTTGCTGGCATATAAGAATGTCATGTGAGATCAAATCAAAAGAGTTCCCAAAGTGAAGTTTTATAGATTAGTTCTAGATCTGCTTTTCTGCTGCAGAGGAAAACTAGATTTTTTTGTAACACAATTTGCTCGTTACAAATCCCCACTGCCTCCTTAACTTTCTTTATCTTTCAGGTACTTTCTGAATAGTTCATCATTTGATTAAAATAATTTCCAAACTCACTGACATGTAATTCTCCACATCCTCTTTTTTCATGATTATTGCGAGAGTCACTACCATTGATCTGAGATGGGTCCTTCAGAAGAGGAGGGAAACAAAGTGATTGCTATTGAATTCATATCCTAGACCAGTTGATCAGGTCTAGTGTAATAATGAGAATGCTCACCATTCCTAGAGGCTTCCATAATGTGACATGACAATTCTGAAACACATCCTCAGAAAAGGCACACAGTAGCAATGTCTTTTTACACTCTGCATTTTAAGCAAACTCCTACCAAGTCTGATCTGTTGTGGGAGGTGGACTTAGTACAGCAGTGGTGGAAGTCAGTTGTGTGGACCGGCCTGCTGAGATCATGACAGAAGCTGGATGCAGTGGGCAAGAGGGAAGAAGAGAAAGAAGGAGGGTGCAAAAGAGCAACTGTGCAAGAGCTGACAGAAGTTATTCCCACTTTTTCTGCAGAAATGTGCCCACAGACTTGACTAGACAGGGTTAAGCTGATATGAGACACAACTCTGTTGTACACAGTCAACATGCTTTTCTGCTTCTTTCACACATCACTGCCCCTGGAAGGAGAGAAAGCACTGAGTGAGGGAGGAACAAGGTACATGGTGATCAGGGCACATCAATATCTCGGCAGCAAAGTACTTCACATTGAATAAAACACTTCCTTGTTCCTGTATCATGTTGTGTGCTTGTGCCTTCAGCACATCTACAGGGTTGTCACATGCTGTGGTGGCCTGTTGACTCCCATTGGTTAGGACAAAATAAAGTAAAATTAGCTGTGACATAAGCTGAAATGTCAGGCTCTGACTTGCTGACAGCCCTTATCAGCTTCTAAGATGAGTAATGACTAAGACCTGCCAGCCTCCAGGGTCAGCATGCCAGGTCCAAACCAGTGTCCTAGGAGAGAGATGGGGAACAGGAAGCACACTGCCCTATCTGAATCTGTCTGTGCTTGCAACTGTGGGACTGAGGTCAGCTCTGACCATGGTCACAGCTGTCAACCAGTGGAGAATGCCTCATGGGCTTCCACCTCAGGTGCTCATCCAGCATTCCAAGGCTGGCCCAGAGGCCCTGGTGCCCAATACCTTCCTGCAGCAACTGATATTCCAGCAGGGTCAGTCAGTTGGGCTCTCAAGATGTCTGGGAGCCAGTCAACTCAGATCCTCAGGGGACTGAGCCTCAAAGGGGAGCCTCTAGTGCAACATGCACCATTACTGACCAGGGACCTTCTGGTAAATTTGGTGGGGTGGAAGCCAGGACACCTGAAAAAGTTCACTTGAATGCTTAAATTCAATCAAAGACATGTGCTTATCAAAGACACATTTTACTTAAAATTGAGAAGAGCCAAGAGGTCCAGAAATGTGCCAAGTTCTTGCTTTGAAAAAAAGCAGGTAAGCAGAGTTATTGAAAGTGTATGAGCTCTGAAAAATAAATATTTGAGTGAAAGCAGGGTTCCTTCCACAAAACTGTTCTACAGCAATACATCTAAATAAACAAATAGAAATCAATATTATTCGTTAATAATTCTGAATTATTTTATTGGCAGCTTTCAAATAAAATGTATTTTATCAGTTCAGTGCTCTGGATTTCATCTTAAGATAGGAGAAAAAGTTATTCTTTCATCTATCTTTATCTACTTTGGGGGAAATAATTTCTGTAGTATTACTGGGCTATTTTTCAAAATCTCCTCTGTTCTTATAAATGGATTGGGATCACCTTGGGCAACATTGTACAGAACCAAGTTCCTAATAATGGATGGGAGAGGACAACCTCCTGTTTTCTCCATCCATTTTTTCACAGTCCAGCCTGACATAAATTGTAGCTAAAATACCAGAAAAGCTAATGTAAGGATTTGATTTTAAAAAACCCTAAATTACAGGAATATAGTTAGTGTTGCTTAGCACAATGTCCCAGATAACAAAAATCTCATCAAATAAATAAAGATTTCATTCTTCATTAAGATGACATATTTAATGATTAAAGATAATTTCTCTGATATAATAGTCATATGCTTTAGGCTTCAGAAGATGACAATACTCTGCTTAAAAATGTAAAATTATAGAAAAGAGAAAAGCACAGGCTGGAAAGGAAAATAGCTGGCTTGTTGACAGACTTCAAGTTTCTGTCAGGATAGAGGTCACTGAATGGGGACATATATCTTCCTCATGGACTGGCCCAGTTACTCAGCATCCTCATCAGTACCTGCAAGCAGATACACACTCACTTCTGGTAAACCACAGGCATGACAGAGGTTAGCAGGGAGGTCAACAAACACTAGTAGGGACTGGGGCAAGAGAGCACTTTGAGAAAAGTCCATGAGTGTAGCTAAATGCCAGTTATACATAAGGCAAGAGAGAGAAGAGGCATTCCTGCCTAGAAAACCAGGGTGTCTGAAAGGCGTGTTAGTCTTTCAGAGGAGAAGCAATCTCTGTGGAAAATGCTTTGGCAAAAAGGGTAAACAAAAAGATTATCCTGGAGAATTAACTGGGAGAGATCAATATTCAGTTGTTTCTTTGTACCACAGCTCAAGGGAGCAAAGACCAGCAAGAGCAAACAGCTGGAGAAAAGAGAGTTAGACCCAGACTTTTCAACTGGGAAATCAAAGAAGGACGCTGTCCCAGACTGAAAGGCAAGATGTATGGCCTATTTGCCATCTGTATGNGAGAGCTCTCTCCCTGAGAGCCCCCCTTAATTTCAAATTTATAACAATTCGGAGGGAGGGAGTTTACATTTTTCCATTTCAGGGGAGGCTCCTGCCTTCCTTAGCAGACACCTGTCTTTCCAAACCAAGACAGACACCACTGGAGAATGACTACTGAAGTACCTGGAAGAGCTTGTCTTGTCATCAGGGTAACACTGACATGAGAAGAGTGCACTTGAGCTGTTTCTGAGGCTGAGAAGAGGTGTGCAGGTGTACAAGTACCAAACTTCCTGTACAGCCTGTAAACCAGTCAAAGAATACTCAGGCTGAGATCTTCTCTTACACTGGGGCTTTATATTATCTATTGGTCCTGCAGAGGTAATGGGTTCCTGCTATATGGAGGCAATGCAAGGCTCTAATGAGGAGCAATAACAATTTATGCAATTGCCTGTGTTTCAAGTGTGATACAGATTTATTATTTTATCATTGAAAATTATACTGAGCTTTTAAAATGTGTCTCTGACTCTTAACTAACTCAATGTGCTCATCTTCCTAACAGTTATCACAAACAATTTGTGAAGGTAGATGGCAGAGGAAACACTTTAGGGAATGACAAAGGTGTTTGGAAGCCAGACAGAATTAACTGTTGAACTCTGCAAGTAGTGAAGCATACTGCAGTGCTTGCTGACTTCCACATATGGTTTGGGCTTCCCAAAATTCAGGTTATAAGTTACTGTGCAATGAACTGAACCTTCCAAAACAAACAATTGTGTGCATATTAATCACAGGGATACAGAGTAATGTTAGCTGTGATTGATATAAGGTGACATTTATTGGAAATACAGCTTTAATTTTTTGTGTTAGTGAGAAATGTGGACACAGAGTACAGAAAGAAACAGACACAGCATTACCTCTTTCATCTAAGCAGCCAGACCACCAAGTAAAGCAGCCTGCCTGGTATCTTTGAAGTTAATGGAATTAATTATGCTGACTGCAGATGTGCCATTACAGAGGCATCTTCTGAAAATGTGGCTGCTGTCACCCTAATCCCCACCCCATACACCCGTGAAGTCCATAAGGGTGGGATGTGTCTCTGAGCTGCACCCTCCCAGAGCTGTCATCCTCCAGCTCCCAGGTGTGAACACCTGCCCCCAAGGCTGTTCCCACAACCTCACTGTGAGCAACGTCTTTCAAGAGAGCCAAACACAGAATGGCCACACTGACAAGTGACACCATGTCCAAAGTGTCTGTTTATAGGGACATGCAGAAACCCACATAGGGACGTGACAGCCAGGCTGGATAGGAGACAGCCGGTAAGTGCAATAATTCACTGGAAGATATATGAAGTTGTGTTTCATATGAAAAGATCTGCTATGTGCTTTGATTCCTTTTTCTTCTGACACGCTTAGCTGAAAATCACAACTATTACACATTACAAATAACACATGCCATGGATTTGATTTTCTGATTCTGGTCTAAGGGGTATTTTTCATTTGACCAGAGTCTTCTCTTTTTGATAAATAACAAATACCCTAGACAAAGAAATATTTTTTTCACTTCATCTTTTAAATTCTGGGATTTTTTTTATAATGCCTTGCTTTGGTATAAGTTCCTCCTTCTTGTTTAAATTCTATACCAGGCAACATTCTAAAGTTGAAGGTACTAAACTCCACACTGCAATCTCATACATTAGTTCCTTGGAGTGGGTAGAAAGCTTTCGGGGAGTTAATACATTTGAGTTAACTGGCCCAGCAAAGGCAAGATGTGGGCTGGCTTTTTGGTTGGTTTCAGCTGCCCAGTTTGTATTTGCTGATTGCTTTCAGTTTGGCAGAGCTTTCTTTGCTTAAAAAGTTATAAACAGAAGCTGTAAGAGGCATCTTGTGTCCTACTAGTTTTGAACCCTGAAAAAAAAGTGGAAATAGAAATTCTTTGGTTTGTTGATTTTACTTCTGATGATTCTAGAGTAAAATACAGAGAAAAGGATTTTTATTGCATGTGTGAATTTCAGCTCAGATATTACAAAACCAGGAAAATGCTTTGGAGGAGTTCTAAAGATTCAGCGTTTAGTCTTATTGATTCTAGGAACCTCATTTTAACTATCCATGTTTTTTAAAAATATTACTTTGAGTAATACCATCATTTATGCTGCCTTTAATTCATTCCAAATGGAGTAATTTTTCATAGAATCATAAAATCCCTTAGGTTGCAAAAGACCTGCAAGATCATCAATTCCAACTGTTAACCCAGCACCACCAAGTCCACCGGTAAGCCATGTACCAAAGTGCCACATCCACATGTTTTTTAATATTTTCAGGGATGGTAATTCCACCACTTTCCTGGGCATCTTGGAATGGTTCCAATGCCTGATCACCCTTCCAGTGAAGAACTTTTTCCTAATATCCGACCTGAACCTTTTCTGGTGTGACTCAAAGATATTTTCTCTTGTCCTGCCACTTGTCACCTGGGAGAAGAGACCGACTCCCACTTGGCTACAATCTCTTTTCAGGAAGTTTCAGGAAGTGAGAAGGTCTCCCCTGAGCCTCCTTTTCTCCAGGACAAAAAACCCAAGCTCCTTTAGCCATTCCCCACTGGACTTACACCTTCCATTTCTAGTATTTCTTTTTTCTTGTGTGTAAGATATTTTCAGGAAGGGGAAGTCTCTTTGCATGTAAATACAGAGTTTGGGAAGAAAGGTGGATGGCAAAACTTTCTTCTTTAGCATATCTAACAGACAAAATTCTGAGAAGCTAGTATGTATATTAATTTTCCAAAGAACATCAATAAACAAACTTTTCTAAAAAATCACTTCTGAAAAATTGAGTGTATTTTTTATGGTAGTTGGATAGCAAAAGATTTCTAATCACATGAATACACATGCAAATGTGATCTGTGAGAGCAGTCTCACCTATATATCTCAGTGTAAACAACATGGACGTCTGAATTTCCTGTGCAGATTAATTTGAAGGAAGTGATGACAACTATGGGGTCTGGGAGAACCCATTCCAAAGTTACTGTGACAATGGCAGACAGGTGCCATAAATGATGTGCAGGAGAAACAAAATTCTGTTGATAAAAAAGCAATTCATCCTGGACTTCTCTAGAGGTGCATTAGAAGTCAGACTGTGTTTCAGCCCTATCCCCAGCGATCCTGTGAAAAATGCAGATTAAAAGATTGGCTTTTCGCAAATACTAAATTGAATAATATATATATAATGTATATTGATTAGTAGTGCTGTATTAATCTCTTTTAAGTAGTGTGGTAAATATAGTTTATAAGCTATAGCATAATGTTAAAATAGGAACTATGTATGTGAGAGATTGTTTTAAGAAAGGAATTAAATGCTCGCTTCGAGATAACAGGCACAGGAGGCCTAGCTCTTCCAGAGGAGAGGAATTTATGACTTCCTTATCAGGAGAAAGTAACTTCTCCTCGCCTCTCTCAGCCATGAAGACGCCATCTGAGATTAAAGAGGGAGACGTGGACACTGAACAGACAGAGTTTTCTTGTTTTAAATAGAATTTATGAATATATGAATATGTAAGAGGTTATTGTTTTTAAGAGTTCCTTCTTTGTTCGCA
>VXBC01000328.1:513522-712082 GCA_013399945.1 Ploceus nigricollis
GGGCTAATTTTACTTCTCATTATCCTCCTCTGACTTTGTTAGTAATAAATTCACTTTTTACTTCTAAGTTGAGCCTGTTTTGCCCCTGGAGTGTTTTCTCCCAGTCCTTATCTCACTCATGAACCCCTCGTTAATTGTTTTTTCCCTCTCCACTGCCCAGCTGGGAGGAGGCGGCGGGGGAGGAGGAGAAAGTGAATGACTTTTGTGGGTGCTTGGTGTTTGGCTGGTGTCAAACCACAACAGAAAGGAAGAAAAAGAAAGGAAAAGAGCACAAAAAGGCATATGTACAACACATGAGACTGCTTCAGAAAGATTGACAGAGAGAATGTATTCGTGATATGACCTTCCCTCAGGTTTGCATCCTGTATCCAGCAAAAATGCAGCTTTGAATCCAAATGCAGTGGGTCCCAAAGAACAGCTAGTCATCCAGCCCTAGGTACACTGTATTCTAGAAATGCAGGAACAGGCCATTAAGAATAATGATGATACAGATGGGTAGAGTATGAGAATATTATTCCTCTCCACTGGCCCTGCAAATTTGTTCTGTGGGGATTTTTTTGTTGAATTGGTTCCCTCAAAGTCCCAGTGGAGCCCTCATAACAAAATAACCATAATCCATTTTTTTTTCTGGTGTCATCCTCATGCAGTCATTTAACTTCTTTGGGAGGAAAAAAGGAGATTGAAAATATCTGTAAGAGCTTGGAAGTGACTTGAGTATGTGGCATAAAATTTCACAACAACTTGTTGGACTTTTAATTGAAAATTATTACCTTTCCCTTTCTTTCCAAGGACAGTAAAAGCAGATGAGCAGTTTAGAATCCTAAAGAAAATTGTGTTCAGCTAGATTCACTACAACAGTTCAGACTTCCTCTAGAGGTGACCAAATGGGCCAAATGGGAAAGTAAGTTTTATATTTGTTCCCCACTGAGTTACTCCAAATCTTACTGCCTGCTATTATGGTATATAATATATTGCCATTAGAGTCCCTGAGTCACAGATGCTCAATAAATATTTTGCAGTCTTCAGCCCAAGATTGTAGTCTTCGAAGAATACAGTTCTGAGCAAAGAACTGTAGAAACAAAGTTCCTCTTCTCTACAATAAATCCTGATCTAACAAAATGCTCTGGTAAAAAAGATATACTGGCAAGATTAAATCAATTTCTGTACGTGTCTCTATCCTCCCTTTTGAAAGCATGTATTAACAGGCTAAATGAATTTCTAAATTTCAATCTTTCCAAAAAGATGCATAGAAAACAAGGCTGACATACCATAGGACTTCTTGCAGTGTGCTTTTTAAGTCATATTTACATGTATTTATTCATTTTATGGTTTAACCCAGCATACCCCTGCCTTTTCCCCAGTTTTTGGTCCAACCCAGGTGTTGCAATCTCTCCCTTGCTCAATTCATTAGCATGCACTCACGTTACGTCCCCTAACTCCCCTTTCATGCTTTGCCATCATTGGGCAGTGACCCGGACCCCTACCCCTTCCGCTTTCTGTGTGTATAAAAGTCCTCTCCACGTGGGCGAGGTTGTCTTGGATCCACCATGAGCTGAATAAAACCCCTATGTTCAACTCCCAAGACCTGGGCTGCTGTTCCATCTGTCCCTGCGCCGAGGCATCAATAACCAGGACCCGCAGAGCTCGTCAGGGGGCATGCTGCACTCCTTTCAGTGCCGCCTCGCCTGCTGCACTCTGGGGTGCAGAAGTACCCCAGGACCTCGCTACAAGGACTGTAAAAATTGCACCTGTCTTCTGAAAACCTGCAGGACACTGAGTGCTCATGTGCTTAGAGTCCCAGTGCTTATGCATTCTCTAAGCTGCACTTCACCTGGACCTGGAAAGTATCAAGCCTTACCAAAGTCTTGAATCTTATGTGATTTCACTTACGCTGGTGCTGGTCTTCAGCTGTTTTGAATAAACATAAACTCTCCAGATTTCCAGGGAATGGCCACCCCTTTTCTGCACTTAAGATCTGCCAGAAACGCTGACCAGTTCTTTACCATGGCTATACACACTAAATGGCAATTTTAACCTGTTAAACAAGTTAAACAAATTGTTGGAAAAAAGGCATACCCTCCTTAAAACCTGTTTGTGGGCTTAATCATGCTAGAAGTACGTAGAGGGCTGGATATCTAGTTGGGCTGGAACAAAGAAGGAAGCAATAATACAGGGTTGACCGAAACCTGCATTTTACTACACCACCAATGCCAACACAGCATGAGATCTTCAGCTCTGTCTTCCAGAAAGGAGCAGTAGCTACAGAATAGGTAGCTTTGATGAACCCAGTATCCAGGACAGGAATACAGCTAGGCAGAGACAATCCAGCAATTTCTTGAAGTTGGCAACAGCTTTTTACAGCTTTTGTGTACAGAGAGCCAAGAAAACAACTGAAAAGGAGACACTGCAAGAACCATGAGCATTAGAAAGCAATTGGAACCAGAATGAAGGGCGACCGCATTCCTTAAGATGGAAAACAAAATCATCTGGCTTCATAAAGTCAGCCTTCCAGAAAATTACCTGGTTCAAATCTGGAAGGAAGAAGGGAGTTTCAGGGAGCTAAAATGTCTTCAAAGAAACAGATCTCACATATGTGTTTTTCAGCGAACCAGATACTAGGCAAAGTGCTGTAGGAAAAGAAAAGATTAGATAATTATTTCTTGGGGGAGACAGCAGCAGATATACCAGATCTCTCTGTAGTGAGGAGTTGGATCCATAAATTAAGGGATAGATAGATAGATAGATAGATAGATAGATAGATAGATAGATAGATAGAATGCTAAGTTAGCATAACTCAAAAGGAAAACCCACCTTCCAAACAAGGCAGAAGTTGTGAGCAATTTACAATAAGCAGTTTAATTGTCTCTAACCCTCCATATTTTTCATCTAAGTATTTTTTTTTATAGTGTTCTTGTGGTAAATCTCAAGATAAAAGCATTGCTGTTTTCCAAACTGCAGAAAATAAGCCACAGAGCCTGGAATAAAGAAGCTGCATTTCAAGCATAAAAGGTAATTGCAACTGAAATATGTATCACAGACCCGTGAAAACAGATAATTGAAAATATGGGTCATGAGGAGAAACAGGTGATGGGGAAGGGTATTTATTAAGTGGAATCAACCAGAAGAAAAGATACTTGTGCCAGGGATGGGTAATGGTGTAGATTAGAGTCAACCTCAAAGATATAAGATGTCTAAAGTGGGATTGATGATATATGTGTATATCATCATGATATATGATTTATCATATACTGTATGATGCCATAACAAATTTCAAAGATGCAGTTGTCAGGAAGTGAGAAGGAGTTCCCAAAACCATGGGGCATAGGATGCCAGGGAAGTAGGGATGGGAGTGGGACCGTTTGAATGATGCCAAGGAGCCACTCAGACTTGCTAAACAAATTGAAAGTCCCATAGCTGAGGTGGTTAACGGAGGAAACAGAGACAAGAAAACCCCCTAAAAGGTGAGACTGAAAGAATTGGGCTGTTAGGGAAAAGCAGTAACAAGAACAGCCGGCATATGGGCTGGAATGAACAAGTAGTTAATTACACTAGCAAAGGGGAGGAAAAGACAAATCCTTAAATATATTACTTTTTCTGTCTGGTTTCTTCAGACTTTGCTTGTTTCTTAAGGAATGACCTTCCAGCACCTGTTCTGATTAAAGGGCATGGACTTCTTGTAACAAGAAAAAGTCTATTGATATCAATCACTATGTCTCCACACAGGCAAATAATACTTTGTAAATGCCAAACACTGTATTAAATAGTCAAGTTAAAAACTCTAGGCAAAGAAATATTCACACAGGAGAGATTGTGCAGATGCAGATTGAAGCATGTATAAACTTCACAACAACCTACACAAGCCCAAAAGCATTTCTGCCAATTATTGGAGTAATAATTTCCAAGGATATTGGCCAATATTCTTCCTTCATTGTCTTTTGGGGATATTTGATAAAACTCTGTGGCTTTGGAATGTGTCACAAATGGAGATTTTTCATTTTCATTGTTTCCCGTAATTTCCCCTTTCTCCAATCTTCCATCACTCCTGTGGAGGCCACGATGACAAGTCTACTTTTTCTCATCAGAAGACAAGCCTGCCACATCATGGCATAGTGAGGATTTGTCTTCATAAAGTGCATATTCCCTCTTCTGAAAACTACTGAAGCCCAAAAACATGACCTTAATGAACTTTTAGGCTCTTATTGCATGACCCCACATGCAATGGGCTGCCACACACGCTCGTCCCAGCACCCTGGAGTCAGCACTCAGGAGAGTCTCACCCAGGTGCCTGGCCAGGGCACAGAGCTGTGACATTCCTCTCCTGAAAGCCTTCCCTGGGTAGCTAAGACACATCAGCATGAATCTTTCCACAGAAAAGGGAATTGTAATTGCCATTTGCATTTTTCTGCAGATGAAGTGCATGGGTAACCTCCATTTTATTCCCAGGTTTTTCACTCACTCAGGTAATACTACAGAAATAGCACTGGTACCCAGAAAATGGGAGTTCAATGCATCTTCTCCTAATGCTGTATGTCTTGTGAAAACCTTTTAGACAGCAATTGAAGTGGGTTTAGATGGGGCACAATACAGCTTTTTTGCAATGTGTTGCATGCTCGATGAAAAGCAGAGGATCAGGTGACATTTTATTAAAAATTCCATCAGGTAATGGGTATACTTAGATTGCACAAAACAAAACTCCAACAACTAAAAAAAAAAGCAGAGCTGCTAAAGGCTTCCTTTAAGGATTGGACTTAGAGTGGTAACACTTTTCTTTTGTAGTTTAAGCAGCACAAATTGTGATTCAGGTGCAAATAACAGTCTAATCCTTGCTCAAGTGGAGAGTAAGCATAGTTAAGCAGCAGCTGCCCATTTATCTTTGAAAAGATACCTCTCAGCCAACTGAACAGTAACAGTGCTGAAGGATTTTTTTACTTTGCATGTTGAGACCATGAATTGTGCTCAATATTAACTGAGTGAAAATGATTGCCTGACTTTAGAGAATGATTCAGCTCCAAATGACAGACTCCTGATGGGTCTCTGCAGAAGTCAAAGCTACCCCATTCATGATTACTCACAAGTCTTTTATTTCTGATTTCCCACTCCTTGGTTTGGTTTGGTTTTCTTTTTTGATTTAAAATAATGAAAAGGTCAGTAGATTTCTGTTTCTTGTCTTTCCCTACTCTGCCTCATAAAGTATGACCCGAGGTTATCTCTTTTTGATCGCATCTGCCTCTTCATCTCACCAAATGTAACTTAGCAAGATTATCACGGATATGCAAAGAGGTAAACTTATCTCAGAAATCACAGGGCACATTTGTCTTTTAAGTTAGTTTCTCTTTTTAAAGTACTGGGAACTGACACTAGCTGACAGTCTCATCTTACACAAGGAAGGCTTTTACATTATAGATATGTACACTGAAGTTGTCGCCCTGGCCTCCCTCTATGGTCAATGAAGAGAAAGAGGTATCTCTGTAGCATGATTCATCTCTGTCCAAAGAAGAATGAATCCAATCTCTAAGTGCCTGTTCCTTCCCACTAACCAGTAAGGGACCCTAGGATTACTCACTCCTATGTCATTCTGGTTTTGTCTGTCTCCAGCAGCAAGATGACTCTAAGCCCAAATATTAACTCAAGTTGTTCAGATAGACAGAATAGTCCAGACACATGGACAAATGATCCCACTCCTTTCTCCACACCACTCTTCCCTCCTATCTGCACCATCCACCTTAAGATCTGCTCTGCACCCTGGCCTTTTTCCAAGGCAAGGAGTGGAAGTGCCTGGACCCATCCAGTGATATTAGCTGGGTCTAGACTTCCACCTTTGCTGACCATATGGGCCAGTATTGGCAGGACTGAGCATGCCACAGCCCAGTCCCACAGAATATAAACAGAAATAATTTCCTGGGGCCCCTCTGTAGTGTGTCATTAATAAGCCTGTGCAATTATATTGCCCATAGCACTTTTACCAAGCTGTGTCCTTTGAAACAGGCCTATTATTCAGCATGCACCGTATTAACCTGTGGAGAACAGCACTTGAAACAAAGTCCTGTTTCTCCAACCAAAAGAGAGAGTATTTATTAATTTTGCCCTCATGCTGCTTTAATTCCTCAACAAATAGATTAAATTAAATTGGAACAATACATAGGTGAATTGAGACAAAAAAAGGAAGGATTGTTACACATGTGGTGTTGTCTTCTGAAGTACTTGATGCCTGATTAGCTGAGAGCTCTTCTAAACAACAGCCTGAATTAGCAGCTGAATTACTTCAGGAAGCCCTGACTCAGGTTGTAAGTGATGCACACAGGAGAAAACTCCCCCTCTGTGACATTGAAGAATGCAGCTTGGAGCATCTGTCATTTTCTTTTCCTTCCCCCATATAAATCCGTCAGGTGGTTTCATCTGCAGTGCAAAGGGCACGTAGATCAGCACATTCAGCTGGTGTTGACTGGGAGAGAAGGTGCCCATCATTATGATAGGAAGTTATGCCAACTGGCACTCATCCATCATGCTAACATCTCACACATAAGGAGAGACTGTTTATCAGCAGGATGGAATGTAGCACAGGACAGTCATTTTGTGATTGAAGGACTGCCATAAAATGTTTTTTTTTTAAAGGGAACCCTGTTACATTTATATTTTTATCATCTAAGTGCAGAACTGAGAGATCAGTTGGCATGATGCCAGGCATGAACTCGTAGCAAACACAGGAGAGGCTCTTTGCTTCTGTACGTATTTTATGTAGATGGCAAAAAAAAGGGTCATCATTGATAATGTGTATCTTTCTATCAAAGTAATGTTGCACAAGTGCCAAAGACTCCTCAGTAAGTCAATTAGTTCAGAAAATTCTTTCTGAACACAACTGGTTCCTCTGCTTAAGTATGGTCTTCATAGTCATATAATGTACAGAATGACCATGAGAACTGCTAAATGCTTGTAGAAGGAAAGACTGAAGAATGAAATAACATTTCCAAGGTTGCACTGTATTAGAAGAGCTGGGGGGTGAAATTTCCTGATTATCTGCCCCCAGACAGATCCATTAATCCTCTACTTCAATAACCATTGAGCAAACTCTAAATTTACAGTAGAACAAATTACTTTTGGGAGGAATATTGGCTTCAAGGGGGAGAGAAGTAGGGTGAAAGAAAAGAAAATAAATCTTTTGCAATACTAGGGGGCTTGTATTCTGCAAGCATTAATAAGTAAACAGAAACTCTGGGTTTTTTTAAAGAAACTGGTGGGATGATTTTTAGGAAAAGTAGCTTTTCTGCAAAGAGAAGTTCCTCCATTATATATGGCAATCAAAAGTTGTCAACACAGTGCCTGTCAAATAAAAATTGTATTTCACATGTAGAATAGCGGAGCACTCTAATACTTACAGAAGCTGTAGATTTTCCACCCATTAACTCCTAACAAATTTCTTCTCACCAATTTCAATCTGTGTAAACTGCATTTCTTTCCCTGCATCTAGGTACTCACTAGTGTGTTTGCCTGCCTGCTGGCTTCTTATGACTGAAGCCAGGCTGCAAGATGTGAAAGATAGTGGGCTCTCTTTCATACCTGTTGTAAACACTGAGTCCTTTCCTCTTTTTCCTTCCTCAACTCATAGTTTATCTTTGTTTCTCTTCCTTTAGTGACAAACTGCTGCAGTTGTGCCCCTTGTTAGGGAGCAGGAGGGATGCCAGGGGGATTTTCAGGATCGCTGTGCTCCCCAGGCAGGGGATGCAGCATGGAGTGCTGCCCTCCCCCAGTGCATCACACCCTCACTTCTGGGTTTGTTCTTATCAACAGGTAGGAAAGCTGCCCTGTGGCAGATGTCATGCACAGCCCTGGATAAAGGGTTTCAAGGTTGGTGCATTTTTCTTTTAATACATCAAGAAGGGAGGGGAAAACCTGCCTGCAGACACAGCAAATGCCCAGGCATGCTCACTGCCAGCACAAAATGAGAATCATAGGTCTGCACCTGCTGTGTGTGGGTTCAGGTGGCTTTCCAGAAACTACTCAAAAGTTCAGACACCTCTGGAATTAATAGTGGTTTTGTAAAAAAAACTTCCCTCTAGTTTCACGTCTGTAAATGAGAATAATTGTGCTATCTCATCAGGAGCTTACTAATGATGTGGCAGTGTCGCATTACACAGCACACATTTGGTCATGTCAAATTATGTATTTATATATGTGGTTGTGGCTGACCTCTTGCTTTAAGACAATTCAGGGATGAAGGAATTCTTTTTGTTTTGTTTCTCAGTTAATTTAATGAGAATCATTAGCCCAACAGTGTAGTAGACCCTCAGTCAGGGAATTCAGGATTCAGGACTGTGTATATAAACATCTCCTTCTTCCCCCCTGCAACACATCATGCAGGAGACCTGTCCTTACTATATGTGACCAGTGAAAAGCTCAATATTCTGTCTTCTACCAAAATCAGGAAACCTATCACTCATTTCTTCTATATTTTAGAAGACTTTTTTATTTTAAGACTTCCTTGAATTTCTATTAAAAATATCATGTGTTCATTTGACACAGGGATAATTTATTGCAATAGACATAAGCTGATTCTGCTGTCATAATGGGAGAAGAGGGAAGAAGAAAAGAAAGCAATTAATAGAGCATCTGGGGATATGAAGTAAACAGAAATCCATTCTCTTCCCTTCCTCCTCTACTACACCCACACACCAACACATGGTTCTCTAATTTGCTCTTTTGCATGAGACAAGGTTTCAGATAAGCACAAAGACCAATTACTTTCTATTTAGAATAGGAAACAACTAACTGAGAAATTGGATTTTAGGCTAACAATATGTGCAAGTCTGGTCATTTGTTCCAGAACCAACTTCAAAACACTGTGGGAGATAAAATGTATGACCCGAAGAATAAAAGAACATATTGCAATTTAGGCTACTTTTTGACCTTGGGTCCTTCATGGAACTAGAAGTCCTTTCTAATTTTCTGTTAACAAGCTACCTCAGTTGTTCATCCTCTTCTCTAAGAAGTCCTGATACTTTTGCCAATAAGAATTAATCTCTGTGCCAAAAAGCTTACAATACTCTGTGGCCAAACAGGGAAAAGGAGGGTTCTGAGACAAGCATGAGAAAAGGACATCAGTTTTCAAGCTCAACAAAGCTAGCAAGAAAAATTGATTTAATAGCTGTAGAAGGTTTTTTAGTTCCATCCAGGTTTCCACCTAACACTACTTGCCACCATCACAGAAGCGGAGCCAAGGTGTAGAGATCCAGCACCAGCACTCTCAGCTGGTTTGTGTGTGTTTCTCAGGGAAAGGCCTTTGGACAGCTTCACTGTGTCTGCAGAACTGCCCGACCAAGTAGAATCAGACCATGATTAGGGTTGAAAAAGACCTCCAAGGTGGCCAACCTTTGACCGATCAACATGGCAAGCAGACCACAGCAGTAAGTGCCACGTCCAATTGTTTCTTGAACACTCACAGGGATGGTGACTCCACCACATCCCTGGGCAGCCCATTCCAATGCTTAACTACCCTTTCGGTGAAGGAATTTTTCCTGATGTCCAACCTCAAACTCCCCTGCAGCAGCCTGAATCTGTGTCCTCTTGTACTGTCACTGTCTGCCTGGGAGAAAAGGCTGACACTCACCTGGCTACAACTTCCTTTCAGAGCGTTGTAGAAAGTGATAAGGTCTCCCCTGAGTCTCCTCTTTTCCAGGCTGACCACCCCTAGCTCCCTCAGCTGCTCTTCATGGGACATATCCTCCAGACCCTTCACCAGCTCTGCTGCCCTTCTCTGGACTCGCTCCAGCACCTCAATGTCCTTCTTGAAATGAGGGGCCCAGAACTGAACACAGGATTTGAGGTGTGGCCTCACCAGTGCCAGGTACAGGAGGTCAATCCCTGCCCTGGTCCTGCTGGCCACACTATTGCTGATCCAGGCCAGGATGCCATTGGCCATCTTGGCCACCTGGGCACAGCTGGCTCACGTTCAGCTGCTGTTGACTGGCACCCCTAGGTGCTTTTCCCCAGGGCAGCTTTCCAGCCACTCTTCCCCCAGCCTGTAGTGCTGCATGGCATTGTTGGGAACCAGGTGTAGGACTCGATGCTTCACCTCATTGAACCTTATTAACCTCACAGAGTTGGCCAAGGCCCATCAATTCAGCCTGTCCAGATCCCTCTGTGGATCCTTCCTACCCTCTAGCAGAACACTCCCACCCAACTTGGTGTTTGTGAACTTACTGAGCATGCATTTAATCCCCTCATCCAGATCACTGACAAGATATTAAACAGGAACACCATTGGTGCAGTTTGGCAGCAGCAGGATGTTCCCGCTGGTTCCTCGCTCTGCTCATAGCAGTAAGGGTGAGTTTGACCACACATATATAACACTTGATTGTTAAAGGACAAAGTATGCTCTGCAAAGGATACAGACTCTAAAGCAGTTAGAAATCTGCAAGATATATCTCTTTAAGACATGGTAATACCATATCAGCCCCTGGCCAAGGGCTTTTGGCAGGGGTTGAGGTTTTTTCCAAGCAATACATGTTCTTAAGCTGGCAAAATTAATGGCTTTAAACCCTCTTCTACAAAATCTTGTAAATAAATACCATCTTGTCAGAGCAGAGAATTGCTTGCACAATAAATCCATACTTTTTATCAAAACTTTTAATTTAAATTTCATTGTTACATTTTCATTAACAGCCTGGGATTGGATAGTATTTTTTCTGGTGAGATGAGAGAATTGAGATGCTGTGTTTGATAAATGGGAGAACTGAGATCCCATGCTTGGTAAATAAACAATTTGGAATACTGCATATCTCAAGTCAAACTAAATCAATGATGATTGAAATTAAGTTATCATTTCGGAGTTATCACTTTATCATTTCTATCATGTACAGTGTTAAAGAGAGCTTTTTCTTGATTAAATGCCACCATGTTAAATGAGAGTTTTTGGAAGACCTGAGTAGAGCTAATGGGTTTCATTTAATGAATATTGAATATGACAAAAGGTATAGGACAGGTCAGTCCAAAACTTCCCACAATTTTTAGCCAATTTAGTTGTGTCACTACAGCCACAACGCAAACACAACAGGACACATCCATGTAGGCAGCAGCTCAACAATTAAAAGCCCAGGTCTGGGTTAGGACATGTTCAGTTGTTTCTTCTGGCCATGGTATACATGTGTCCTCTCTGCTCACCCCCAAATTCCTTCCTCTGACTGAGGCATCCAGACATGGTAGCAGCATGGGAGCTGTTCACAGTACTTCTGCAGACATCATTTTCCTTCATGCACATGAGCTTTTACAAACTCTTTGAACTCTTATTTTAAATTGTTTAAGTGCTTTGCCTCTAACACCTCCACTGGACAACCATCCCTGTTTGGCCACCCTGACACTGAAAATGTCTTCTCACATCCAAATTGTACATATATATCCTTTGGGACATTTTACTTATTTACCCTAAAGACTAGTTCTGTTACCCTGATATTCACTCTTAACAGTTTTAGAGGCAGCAATCTTAGTTCAGCCTTTGTAATGCTATGCTGAACAGGAGCAAAAGTCTTTCATTTTTCTTCTGAAAAGGTGCAATCATGATCTTTCAGATATCCCCTTTATCTCAGTTTGACCCTATAATTTTTAGTATCAGAGAATGAACTCCATGGAAGGTTTCATCTTGTAGCTCATATTCTTACATACTATTTGACAGTATCCTATTTAACATAACACGGAGATTTAGTTATTCTCTTAGCTAAAACACCCTTCTCTTCCTCTTCCCTTGTTTATTCCCAGCTAAGCAATCCTTATGTGAAACATTTATCACTCATCCAGAAGTTCTCCCTTTGTAAGAAAAATTTATTTCAACTGAATTTTCAAAGCTAAAATAAACTCATTTAGCCATGGCATTTGATCTCCATGAAATTTTCTTATTAGCTTGAGGATAAATGTTGAAAAATCGAATGTGCCAAAAGTTTTCCCTCTTCCCCTGAAGTCTGAATGGTTCTCATTTTTTTGTCTCTAAGTCAATGCTGTGAAAACAAATTTGAATCTGAAACTAAAATCAAGACCAGAGGAAGGCAAGTAGATGAAGAAAAATAAAGCCTATGCATCTAATAGGTAGCATCATTTCAGATAACTACTGTATTATTAATTCAATGGAATTCAGGCAGTAGAAAAAAGAAACATTAAGAAGAGAAATGGCAGAAAGAAAAATAAGATTACAAAATTGTGTCAGGATATGTCTTTAAAAGCATCATCATGTAAAAGGATAATTGACTGTATCCAAGAAGAATAAAAAGAAGTAATAAACCAAGGGCTAATTAAAAGGCATTCTGCTCTTCTGGGATGGAGGATCAATCATGTGAATCCACAGTGGAGAACAGATTGGGCAGCCAGATGAGTCACATAGCTGTGCCTGAGCTGGCTTCAAACACAAATTCTTCTGCAGGTGCTGCCATCTGGATATAAACCTTTCTCTGTTCTCCAGTGAGAGATTTTCAAACTTTTCTTCTGCTCTGCCAAAAGAAGGGGTTTCAGCAAATTAAACACCAGATTTCTCCTGAGGTACCAAGTGCTAACAAATCCTTACAGCTAGGAAAACCTTTCTGAGCTGAAGAAGCTGAGAGTAATTTAACCTCATCACACTTGGCACCTTGAAGTCAGTCCTATCCTGAAGACCAGCCTCCAGACACAGGAACTGCCGGTTTAAGGTGGAGCTGTAATGCCTAATGCCTCAGGTGCATGATCATCTGTTATTTCATGAGAGCCAAGTCACAACAGCCAGCAGAAATTCTCCACTCGTCCACTGTTAGCCTACCCCAAAAGTGAAATGCTCCTTAAACCTTCTTTTAACTTCAAAGTGTTTCACTTGGAGCTTACACTATTAGACCAAAGTTATTGACAGTATTTGCTATTTCAGCATCTTTTTATTGAGTATGAACTCCAATAAATCAAGTCTGAAAGAAGTCTCCTTTATGCTGGGCTTTTGGGAAGGTTCTGGCTATGCAGCTCATGATCTTACTCCTATCACCATGAGAGATACCATAACTCTTCACTCTGTTAGCCTGCCCGTGCCAATCTCATGAAGTTCAAGAAGGCCAAATGCAAAGTTCTTCACCTGGGCCAGGGCAATCACCAGTACCAGGAAAGAGTGGAGGATGAATCCTTGAAGGAGGACTTGGGCATACTGGTGGATGAAAAACTGGACGTGACCTGCAATGTGCACTCACAGCTCAGAAAGCCAGCTCCATCCTGGGCTGCATCAAAAGCAGCACAACCAGCAGGTTGTGGGAGGGGATTCTCCCCCTCTGCTCTGGTGAGACCCACCTGGAGTGCTGCACCCAGCTCTGGACTCCCCAGTGCAAGGCAGGCATGGACCTGTTAGAGCAGGTCCAGAGGAGGGCCACAAGAGGGCTGGGGCACCTCTCCTATGAGGACAGGCTGAGGGAGATGGGGTTGTTCAGATGGCAGAAGGGAGGACTCCAGAGAGACCTTAGAGCAGCCTTACACTGCTTTCAAATCCCTTCTAACCCAAACCTTCTTTGACTGGATGATTCTGTAGGTTCATGAAGAAGGAAAAAGCTGAGGGAAGAAACAGCAATTAGCTCTTTAGATATTTAAATTTTCTAAGTTATACAAGGTATAAGAATGATGGGCAAAAAAACTGTGGTTGTTGCACGATACAAGAAAAGAGCATGTAGTAAATTGCATAAAGAAATACTTTCTTGTAGCAACTGATTTCCTAGGAAGTCTTACTAGGTAAAAGATTTCAGATTGAAAATCACTTGAAAGGTACCTACTGCATTTGGACTGTGTTGGGGAGAAAAAGCACTGTCTTTAGGCTGCTGACCTGGGAGAGCTGTAGATAACATTGGAGAGGAAAAGATAATGACAACATGATTTTGTTCTGTGGAAGAAATAAAAATATGCTCACTAAATGGATGACCAGAATGGATGACGTGCAGCTGGGATGACGTGAAGTACCAGATCTGTTCTGATCTGGTACTTTGTTGTTTATCCTCTTTGTTTTCAGATTAACAAAATTTTTAATGATGTATCACTTCCCTATGCAAAAATCTGAGCTCAGATTTTTGACAAATACTGTGTTGAAAATCAGATGTATACTTAGATTATGATTAGACCATAATGAAGCAAGGAAAATTTATTTTAAAAAACCCAAAGCACAATAACTTCTGGAGGTTGTTTACACAGGAAAAGAATTTTCAGAGAATTTACAGAAGATTTAACCTCCTTTTCACTACTAAATTCTATTTAAAACTATGAAGGATATTGTTTGCATTTCTAATTATCACTCACCAGAGGAAGGCAATCCATTCCCCAGGGAGCAGTTTTTCTTTTGGCTCCTCTGTCTTTGCTGTGCACAGGTATCAAAAATGGAAACATCAGAAATAGGGACAGCATGAAACAAAAGCAACAAGAACAGGCATAACATAAAACTGTCAAGATCTAGTAAAAGGAAGCTGTTACTTTTGTTCCAGTTTGAGTTCCCCACCCAAAGGATCTGATGTCTTCTTGTGGGGACCTCAAAATAGAGTGCCAATTTTTCTTTTAACTCCACTTTTTTTACCTCATGTCTGTTAGATGTGAAATGTGAACAAATATTAAATAAATGCTAGCAGATCTAAAATTATGGGGTTTTTTTTCTTAACAAAAGATTGAGAGATATAAAATATAAGGATTCAAAAGTATATTGAGTTGGGAAATGACAAAAGCAACAAAGATTGCAACAAAGAATCTGTTATCTTTGTATTTAACAATATGAATCACTAACAATATGAAGTGACTGTCATTAAAAGAATAGAGTTGGGATCCCCTGTAGGTATGATACAGATGCCCCAGACAATTACCTGATAACCAGATGAGCTTCTGATGATCTTTGCCTCTTTTCTCACCAGTGAAATCTACTGCTGAGCATATATTAAATACTGCTTTTCCCACTGCAGTTTTATGTATCCCCGAGTGAACCATCAGTAAAAGAATGGAGGTTGTGTTCCTGAGTGGATGTGTATGTACTTCCTTCAGAAAACAGAGTGTAACTCCTAGCACTTATGTGAGATGTACTGCCCTATATGTACAGAGGGAAGGACAGGGTGTCCCAGCATGTCTAACAGTACTCAGGTCCCTTTCCCTGTCTTCCCTCCTATTCCCACCTAAATGTAGCAGCATTAAGGCAAGTCATTAAAAGAAAGTGAAGGAATTTGGCTGCCCAGGGATGTCATGGAGTCTCTCTGGAGACATTCAAAGCCCACCTGGTGACCCTGCCTTGGCAGAGGGTTGCATGAAATGACTGCAAGGTCCCTTCCAACACTAACAATTCTGTGGTTCTATGATTCTGGGATGTATCACACATGACTGTTCTCAATCCTAATGCATTCAGCTCTCAGGCACAACTAAGCTGCAGCAGCAAAACTGAGGGGATGCCCAGAGCACACCTGCTGTGTGCAAATGCAGACTTGTGCAATAAAACAATGAAGGCACATTATCTTTTTTTAAGCCATAGTTAAGCAATAGCATATGACAAGCGATAGTTCATACTCCTCACTTCTGAGATTGTTCTGGATGCATAAGACAGCATTAACAAGTATTTAGCTTGGATTTATTCTGGGAACACTGACATACACAACCTGTGCTATATAAGCACATTCACAAGTTAAAGTAGCACCATAATTTTATCTTCTCTTTCAACTGGAGAACATCTGTTGCCTTTGTTTGTTATCCAGACCTTTCAGATCGACCAGTGAGAATCATCACTCATATAAGATTGCTCAATTTACTCTCACATATTCACTACAGAGATTTTGCTGTCATTTATTTCCACAACAATAGTATACTGTGATCTCACTAGGGGCTTTTCTGCAAGTCTTTGAGTATCTTTTCATTCATGAGGGTCTGTCTTTGGCTTGCTCTTCTCCCTTCTTACACTCTCTGGGTAATCTCACCCTTCACTTCACATGCAAGCAGATTTGCAGATCTGCTCCATGCTTGCCTACCACTGCCAGCAAAAAGCTGCTGTGGCTGTCCTGCCATCAGGCACAGGCAATGTTATTTTAGCTGATTTTAATTACTGGTGGTTGTAGAAAATACTGTGGAATTCTGGGAACCAAGATCATTGAAATTAAAGTAAATTGAAAGATAAACACAACTAATGTTATAACTAAGAATTCTAACTTCAAAAGGTTGGGGTTTTTTTGAGAGAGAGAGAGAGAGAAATTAAGGGCTCTAAATGAACACATAGCTAATCGGAATGAAGTTAGGAAAATTACAAAAATTTGGAGCAAAAACTCATAAATGCAAATATGGCAGGCCTGAAATATATCCTCCCTAAAATGCATAATGGAAGAGGAAAAGAAGAACAGAAGATTAACTATTTTCCACTAAATCTATGAAATGAGAAATTGTATGATAAAGAACAGCAGAAAAATAAACTAATTCAAGACACAGAGAGGGATAGTAACAGGGGAAAAATAGATTAATTGCTTGGGCAACAGTGGCAAATATTTCAGCTTTGGTAGCATGCACAGCTTCAGGGCAAATCTTGAACTTTTGAAACAAAGCCAGTGAAGCAAAAGGGAAACAGGATAAAATGTACTATGAGCTATCAAATGTGGTTCATGGCACCTAATATCTCTCTTCAGTAAAAAGCTGATTTTCAAAACCTAAAAATATTTCTAAACTCTAGGATGGATGTTATTTATGTGGATTTTCATGGAGTAGGTGACAAACTGTCCCATATCATAATTTATTGTTGAAGCCGGAGAAGAAAATATAAACAGAAGAACTATAAAATTATAATAAAATAAAAAATATATATGATAATAAAATGAATTTTTTTGCTACTTTTTTTTCAGTCTTGATTTNATAATAAAATGAATTTTTTTGCTTCTTTTTTTTCAGTCTTGATTTACTTTGTTGCTGTTGTCATTATTATTTCAGAGAAGAAATTGTGTCTAATACTGAAAAAGTAAATACTGTCATGCTGGGAATTTCCCAGGGAAGACTGCAAAGGTATGGATGAAAGCTTGCAGTTTCTCTTACCTTGTATTTTCACAACAGACCTGACACATGCATGGGATATTTTTCATTGAAGTGTACTAAAAATAGGTATTTGGGATCGTCATTAGTTCAAAGAAGGTTTGGAAGATTGTACAGCATGAATGGAATGACTTTGAAAGCTGGAATTACAGGCATGGATTGAATTATACCTCTGCCAAATACAAGTTTGCAGGTTTTGGAAGTCTGACTAGAACTTCTGTTAGAAAGTCATCACTGGAGAAAGGTTCAAGAAATACCTGAATGTATCATATCAATCACAGAGTTGTTATAAGTCATCAATGCAATGAAAGCTGAGGGGGAAAAAAATCAAATGTGATCTCAAAAAAAGTCAAGCAAAAGATTTCTAAAAGAGACATTCTCAGGTAAAGAAACTTGTGCAGTATAAAAGGAAGCTTGGCTCCTAATGACATGCCATAACATGGTTATTACTGGTAGCCAAGGGCTCATCTTAAATCAAAAGATACAAAACCCCAAGAGATGCCAAAGATAAAATGTAGAAAAATTAAACTCTTTTCTTCTTCTTCATCCTCAGCACTCTTCTACTTCTGACAGTATTTTTAGCCTCTTAAAAGTTGAGCTTGAAGCAAGATTTTGGAGTTCTCATCACACAGAAATGTCGCTTGAAGTATTGCACAAAATTGCATGTGCAATCATCTGAAATGTGTCAAAAGAACTTCTCAGTGATCACATCACTCACTGATTCCTCTGCAGCTTATGTAGGGCATCCAGGCCAGCTTTAGACAAGCTAGCTACTGGGAAAGAGGGAAATCCTGGGAGGGGTGCCAAAGGCAGGAGAAATATGATGTTATAACTGCTCTGGTAGCTGTCTCACATCAGACTGCCCACTGCAGCAGCAGTGGCCTCCAGTCCCTCAGCCTGGTAGCTGGCAGAACCCGTGGGGATGTCTGCAAATCTCTGAGGTTCTGTTCTGCTTTATGTGTAAGGGAAGCTGATGCAAAGTAGACACTAAGAGCTCACTTGTTTTCTGCCTTTGCAGAAAGGAGTATTTTTGCCCAAGAAACAAGTAGCCAGAATGCATTGGTTATCCAACACACAGTAAACACTTAGATTTGCTTCTAAGTGACTAACGAGATACATAATTTGTTTCATGTTTCCGTAAGAAGCTGTAGAGGGTCGACCCTGGCTGGATTTCAGGCACCCACCACAACCTCACTCTAACTCCCCTCTGCAGATGGACAGTGGAGAGAAAATATAACAAAAGGTTCATGAGTTAAAGACTGGGAGAGATCACTCACCAAAAACCATCATGGGCAAACCAGACCAAATTAGAGATATTAATTGAATTTATTACTAACAAAATCAGAGCAGGATAATGAGAAGCAAAATAAGACCTTAAAAATACCTTCCCCTCACCCCTCCCTCCTTCCCAGCTCTACCTCTTCCCCTCCCAGTGGAACAGGGAGACAAGGAATAAGTATTACAGTCAGTTCATCACAGGTTGTTTGTCCCACTGCTCAGGGAGAGGAGTTGTTCCCCTGCTCCAGTGTGGGGTCCCTCCCACAGGAGACAGTTGTATGGACAGTATGTCTCCAACAGAAGTCCATTCCACGAGCAACAGTTCTCCACAAACTGCTGCAAAGTGGGTCACTCTTCCATGGGATGCAGTCCTTCGAGGACAGGTTGCTCCAGTGTGGGTCTTCCATGGGATGAGAAATCCTACAAACTGATATCTCTTTTCAGGTCCCTGCCAGGAGCCTGTTCTGGCATGGGCATCCCACAGGTTCACAGCCTCCTCTCAGGCATCCACCTGCTCCAGCATGGTGGATTTCTGCATCCCTGTTGTCCTCCATGGGCTGCAGGGCCACAGCTGCTTCACCATGGTCTTTACCATGGGCTGCAGGGGAATCTCAGCTCCAGCATCTGGGCACCTCCTGCCCCTCCTTCTCCACTGACCTTGGTGTCTGCAGAGTTGCTCATCTCACATGTTCTCACTCCACTCTTCTCTGGCTGCAATTACTTCTTCTCAATAACTTCTTTTTTTTCCCATCTTAAATCTGTTATCACAGAGGTGTTACCATGATTTCTAATTGGCTTGGCCAGCAACACATACATCTTGGAGCAGCCAGGGATTGTTTTTATCAGACATGGGGAAGCTTCTGGCAGCTTCTCACAGAAGGCACCCCTGTAACACCCCTGCTACCTAAGCTTGGCCATGCAAAACCAATAGAGAAGTATAAAACATATCACTTCAAGCAGGTATTGAAAAATGGCCTATGTGCCATGAAAGGCCAGTATGCCAGACAAGCACAGCTCTGCAGCTGCCAAAAGCATTTTTCCACAGGGGAGAATGTCAGGATTGCACAAAAATGAAAAGGAAATAAGCCTTAAATAGAAGTAAACTTCCAACTGGATTTGTATCTGTGAGGAGAAATCTAACAAATCTCTTTGAAATAGGAAGCATTTGAGGTAACAAAAGTTGGTAAGTGGAGATAATACATACAGGAACAAGTGCTATCAGGGCATTTCTTTGTAAATTGTATTTGTATAAGGCCATTGAAAAAGATTAAATGAAAGATGAAATGAAAGATTGCTGCTGTAAAAGGACAAAAAAAATAGTGAAAGGACAGTAAAGACCTTTTGAGACATATTGTGTTATGATCAAGTTCTC
The DNA here is from genome assembly GCA_013399945.1 of Ploceus nigricollis. Lineage (NCBI taxonomy): Eukaryota > Metazoa > Chordata > Aves > Passeriformes > Ploceidae > Ploceus > Ploceus nigricollis. Next base: position 533,177 of record VXBC01000328.1, read on the forward strand.
AGAAATCTATAGCAATGATCAAGCTAATTCTTTGAAATGCCACAAGTAGCTTTCCATGGTATGGTGGAAAAGTGTAAGTGAATGAGTATGGAGAAAACAAGAAGCACAGTCTGAAAGGGAGTTTCCTCTATGCCAAGGAAAGCCCTCTTCTAAAGCTTCTTGTCTTCCCTGCCAGTGCCCAGGCAGGGAGGCAGATGCCTGGTGAGCTAAAGGCACCCTGAGGCAGGAGGAGCTGTTTCCCTGCCGTGTAGCCCAGAGCACAGATGCGACATGCAGAGGAACATCTGCCCCTGTGATAGCAGAGAAGCCTTCCAAAACATTCACTGTTTAAAATGTTCAACAGCCACAACAGCCCTTCAGCTGCCTGCACCATGGCATGTGTCCTGTTTTCACACCCCAAGGCATGGACTGTGATGCTCTGGCAGCAGGAGATGCAGGCATGAAGATGAGCCCCAGGAGCAGGGAACACAGGCTGCGATGGACTTTTTGCCTGTGGGGCAGGAGCTGAGTCAGGCAGAGAGTGTGCTGAAAACACTGAGGTCAGGTGGGAAGGGTAGAGGATTTTGGAGGAAGTGGTCTGACCTTCTGCCCCCTCCCAGTGTCAGAGAAGCCAGAGGGATGACACAGGAGGCCCATGGAATGCAGCCAAAGTTGGTTGGCAAAAGGACAATAGAGACAGATAGAGGATGACTGGCACTGGGAGATATAGAAAATAAAAACATACCTCCAGAGAGGACAAGGAGACCCCACAACTGCCTACAAGTGGGTGTGGGAGACACTATGCTGCCAGCCAAGGGTACCCAAAAGGAATGAACAGGAACTGCTCCTGCATGCTGATGATGACTTCCTAAGTAGGAAAGAGCGTCCTTATGTCATCAGTGGAGGAAACTGTTTACAAAGGTATTTATACCTATGCCACATGGAGCATTTAGCTTAGTCATTTTTAATGCCCATGACAACATCTGCAAATGTAAGGCAAAGGTAAAAATAACAGCAGGAATGTAGAAAATGGTTTGAAACAGACAGAAAGGTCTTTTGAGCTGGGAATGCTAAAGCAGCAAAGATGATGTAGGATTGTTTACCAGGGAATCCCCAGTGAGTTCCTTTGTCTGAAATGGGCAGAATGCCTGAGCATGTGTGAATCTCACCTGGCACACTTGCTAGGTCAGCTGGTTTATTCAGAAGGTTGGAGCTGCTGCAGCAAAGCAGGGCATCTGCCCCACACTCCCACTCTGCTCAGACCAGCCCCATTCCACAGGAGAAAGTCCAGGAAGAAAATTCTGAAAATTTGGAGCCACTTTTTCTAGCCCCAGTTGACAGAAGTCAGCAAGGCTGAGATTTACATTTGAGAGGCAGCAAGCAGCAGACTTGTGTACCTCTGTCACTGCCTGGCAACCTGGACATAGTCTAAACTTATCACATCATCTGTCCTCAGACACCTGCACATAACAGCATGGATTTTACCTGAAGTGAGTTCATGTCTATCCCATGCATAGTGAGGATCTGTAATTTTTATTCAGCAGCTCTCAATGGCAACACTGGCCTGCATTTTGGTCAAAATGCCACATGACAATATCAGAAAGACCAAGCATTGCCCAAGGGCTGAAGCAAAGTGTCAGAAAGTAGCTCACAGTAGCACTCCTTAACATTATTCCAGCAGAAGCCATCTGATTGACTTATTGATTCCCTGGAAATACCCTTTAGCAGGATCTACTGTGGAGATAACAAGAAAGAGCTTAAGCCTCTTCTGTAAGCTTTAGTACAGAAAACAAATAATCACATGAACAACAGAGCTAACAAAGCTCAGTCACCGCTGCCATCTGTTCCATACAGTTGGATTTTGCTGGGTTGACAATACCTCTGCTCTGTAAAGACACTACTACAGTCTCTGTCCTTTACCTGCCTTTAACCTGGGTGCTTAGTTTAGATTGACTATTCTCTAAAGTGTCTTGAAAGTTGCCTGTAGTTCAAAAGCTAACAGAGTGGAATAGACACACAGGCATGTACAGATACACAGAGGCCAAGGAAGCTTAATTTCCTTTGAGGACCAGGCTGAAGAATAAGCTGTAACATTCATTTCTGAGAGAGACAGGAAGAAAATCCATCAAGAGAGAATTACAACCTAAATGTATCCCCAAGTAATACTGATCTCAGTACTCAATTATGTGTTAGATTGCTAAAACAGCATCTAACTCTGCTATTTTCTGGTGCTTATTTCACTTGCTTATTTAACTTGGAGAAGTAAGTCATCATGTCAACAGTCACTGGTGGAGTAAATGTTCAGAATTAATTCTGTTCAAAGACCAGATCTCTCTCTCATGGCCAGCCAGTGCAGTACAGCCCACTTGAGCACTGAGACTGGCTTTACATTAAAAGGTCCATAAGCTCACAGCAGCACAGGAATCCCATCCTCAAGTGCTGGGAAGCAGAGGATGTGTCATCTATCAGTTGCATTTGGCACACAAGCTCTTTCAAGAAAAAGCAATAAATATCATGCCAATCTTACCTGTCAGATACTGAAGGACTGTCAAATCCAAATTTCTCAAATACTTACATTGTCACATGACAAGGCTGTCACTTGTGATTGATGGTTCTGACATTTCAGAGCTTGTTTGGGGTGGCATGACGCCTGTCCGCCTCCCAGAGAACATCCCAGAGAGCAAGGAAAAGCTGGGAAGAGCGTTCCAGGCTAGGCAAGCCCACTCTCAAAGAAGACTTTTTTTGCTTTGATTTACTTTGTGTTCCCACCGTGGCTGGGTCCCAACATCAGAGCCAGAGGGGACCCCAGAAGGGAGAGCATTTCCCTTGAGCAGGGGAGCCACAGCACTGGCAGCCTCTGTTCCTCAGTGCTGCAGGGGGATCTGTGAGTGCTCACAGTGCTTCTTCTCCCTGATCTGTAGGAGGCTTCTTGCAGGGGGAAGGTTGTCAGGGAAAGGGACAATTGGTGAACCTGAGCGAAGGGCCCAGATCTGGGAGTAATGAGGCTCAAAGCATGACTCTCTACAGTTTTGGCACTTTCAAAAAATAAGGAATCTATGGCCTCCCTAAAGTGCAATGTGTACTGGTATAGCTGGTTCTGGACATAAGAGAGGGATTCAGCTTTCTTCCCTGGATATATGATATGATATGATATGATATGATATGATATGATATGATATCATATCATATCATATCATATCATATCATATCATATCAATCATATAATATATCATATCATATCAATCCCTCTTTAGATAAAAAACATGGAGGTGCTGGAGCACCGAAGAAAGGAAACAAGAGTTTTTGAGGGGTCTGAAGCACATCTTATGAAGAACGACTAAAGAAACAGGCGATAGGCCTCAAGTCACACCAGGGGAAGTTTAGATTGGGCATTAGGAAAAAATTCTTCACTGAAAACAAGATCAGGCATTAGAACAAGCTGCTTAGGAAAATGATGGGATCAACAACCCTGGAAGTGTTCAAAAAAAAGGGAGATGTGGCAGCGTGGGGGTTAGTAGTGAACATGGCAGTGCCGGGTGATCAGCTGGACTTGGTGAACATAGTGGTCTTTTTCAACCTTAACAACCTTATGATTCTATGATAACCATACCATATCTTTGTCCCTGGACAAAGATGATATGCCTCAACACCAGCTTTCTAGCTGGATCCTGGAGAGGGCTCTGGTTGCCAGGGTACAGCTGGCAGACATGCCCTGTGCATACAGTCAGCTTCAGCTCCTTTGCTGCTATTTAAAAGCAGCACCTTGTGTGACTCCGTGCATTGGGACACAAACCAGACCACTCATTAATATTCTGCCAACAACAAACCTCCCTTCCCCAGTAGAAACAACATGAAAAAAACACAAAATCCTGTTGTTATATCTTCCCTCTATTACTCATTCTCCCTGTGGCAAGGAATATCTGGTCCTGGTAGATCAGCTGTGGCAAAAGCAGTGGGTGTCACACAGGAATTGCCTTGTCAGATCCTGTCCCCTTCTCAGTGACCAGAGAAGCTCCGAGGATACTCTGCAGCCAATCCCTACAGTGTCTCCTTTTCAAATATTTGGTTTAGAGACACTTTAGCTCTCACTGCTTCTGCCCCAGAAGCTAAGAGCCCAGATCTCCCCCCTTCCTGTGATGGAACACCTTTGGTCCTGAACACCTCTGGTTCTTTCTAGAATTGGTTTTTGCATCATGTCTCACCTGATGCCACTACTCAGGCCAAGAAACGCCCCCAGGCTGCTTTCTGAGTCTCTCTATTGTTTTGACATCCTGCTGTAGCAGGTGCTTGGTACTGCCTGCGTGACACAAAGCTGTGGTCTGCTGAGAGGTGCTGGCAGCATCACTGTCACCCTGACGTGGAGAGAGAACATGCTTATTCTATGCACATCACTCTAGGTGGGCTCTTGGTGGGTGCTGCTGTGGGGAGGGGGGCTAGCATGACTCTGAGGGTTAAGTGTGTGGTGGGGTTGAGTGGAAGTTGGACTTTTCCTCAGTCCATGGGAATCTATCCCTGCAATAAAGCTGCTTCTTGGCTTGGGGTCTGTCTAAAGAGTACAAAAACAGGTCTTTCTGCAGGATAGGAGGAGCAAGGCATGTCTGTGATATTTGCAGATGGTTTTGGGAGAGCCTCAGTCCTGATGCCTTCAGCCAGGTTACTCTTAGAAAAATGAAAGATGAGCTTCGTGGAGCACGTATCTACAGTCCCTCCTCCAGCCCACCCTGCCTCAGAAAACTTCTAATACTGGCCCAGCCAAGGGAAAGCACTGAACAAACCAGTATCAGATGGAGATAGCATTGGTGCACAGACCTATTGTTAGACTCTGTGCACGACTATCAGCCTGCCCTCCCACAAACTAGTTCAGGAATGAGAGAGTTAGAGCTCCTGTGGAGAAAGCAGAGACCTGGAGACAGTTCACCAAAAGCCTTATAGACACATGTTCCTGTCCCATCCCAGTTTTTTGCCTCTTTTATTCTTCCTCTACACATAAGCAGGAGTTTGGGTGGCAGAAACCAGTAAGAGGTTAATTAGTGCACAGATTAATGCTGGATGTCACATGGTCTGTCCTAACAGCTCCATTACATGTGACAGGGTGCTGTGCTTGCCAGCATAAACCAAAGCTCCCCTCATCTTGCTGAGTTTTTCCTTATTGTGTTCTGCAAATAAGGCCTGCCTCAGGTCTGTCTGTCTGTCTGTCTGTAATTGCTCTCTGACACAGAATATCCCACCTGTTCATGACTCAGCACCTCAAAAGAATGTTATTTCCAGGATGGAAATGAGCACAGTAGCACAGTCAGCCACAATAATTTTTTTTAATTAGTTCCTTTTAAACCTTTAACACTATGATTATCCTTGCATATATGGAAAACACCCTTTTTTGCCTTTTTTGCACTGACTTGTTTTTTTTTTAGTTCTGATTTTGGGCTTGGGTNCTATTAGTGCTCCTGTAAAAAAAAGCCACTGACAATCAAACCAACAACCACACAATGAGTGAAACCTGTTGCAAACACTTTCAGTGTCAGATATGCTGGAAAACCCAAAGAGAATATAGTGTTGAAATGAGCTGCAGTAAGAAATGTTCTTAAATGCTCTACTGAGGATTGTATTGAGTATTTTAGATTGATTTTTAATGTGGGTTTTTTTCCCAGATGGTTGAGGAAGGATACTGCCGAGACAGATAACAGCTTTAAATGCACATGCCTGTTTAACTTGACAGTTTGCAAACAGTGGAGTGACAAAGTTCATGAGCTGCACGAGGAGCCATCTCAAGCTCTCCACAATTGTCATTTATGGCCAGCACCCCACCCATAGAGCCCCCACTTTGTGAGCCACAAATGTACCTGCATGGGCTGTGTTGCTCCCTGGCAGTGGAGGTGGGGATTTGTCTCACAGCAAACCTGATGTGCCTGAGGAGTAGGGCAAAGGCTTCCTTGAGACATCAGACTCAATGAGAGCATGGGGTGCCTGGGCCAGCTGTGCAGGAGGGCTCTCTGTTCCAGGGCATCCAGCTCCCTGCTCAGGGCTGTGCAACACATGATGTACCCCAGAGCCCTAAATTAAATGCCCTGTGCTGAGGGCTTAGCTCTGGTACCATGGCACTGAGGTTGTGGGGAGGGACTCATCCATGGAAGATAAAGGAAAACAACTCCATGGGGGGGTGCATGGCAATGGAAGGAGGCTACCTGAATGCAGATCTGAGGAGTGAGCAACACGGCTCTCATGGAAATCTCTGGGGTCCCTAGTGCTGGGGAAGGAGAGTAGCTTCATGGGATGGTACCCAAATGGATGGAATCTGGTTGGGGGAAAATAAGAGCAAGAAAGCTTTCTCTCTGAGGCACTGGCAAGAAGGGTGCTTGAGCTGCAGCAGCAAGAGTACTGTCTCCCATTGCCTGCTTGTTGCTTTTCTGGGAAAATAGGCTCTGCCCACTAAGCAAACAGGACCGCAACAAATAAATACCTCAGCAGACAAGTCTATCAGTTTTATCCTCTCCACAAAAACAATCTGAAATATCTCGGATAAAGCTAACAGCTTAGGCTAAAACCGGGTCACATGATTCACAATTTATCCTTTTGCTTATTTTTTCTCAGCAATCTATGCTCAAGGTTTTCATCTTCATCTGTATCAAAAGCTGATCTTTTGTTCTTCTCTATTGTTTTCATTCAGTGTTTGGAACATCAAATTTATTTGTAAAGAGCTAGGTAAGCTTTGGTGTTTCTCAATGTGATTTTTCAAGTGCATAGTATTGCTGTTATACATTTCCTTTTCATCAGAAAAGCAGACTGGTCTTTCTTTTGTAATGCAAGCCTAAAAACTGACCAGGTGCCAGTTTCTGGTTTTCTGTTACTGAATTCCAGCTGCAGAAGTCAATTTGCTGGCACATATTCTAAGATCAGCCTCAGATGAAAGGATACTGCAGACAGCAGAGGCAGAGGTTTTGGCACAGAGTGGTAACGCGCATTTCCTATTTGAAAAAGGATCAATCTGCCCATGAAGGTCATTCCGAGGAGAATTCCAGCTGTTACAGTGAAGAAATTATGAGCAGGGATAGAGGGATTCCACTTAAACAAGTGAGAATGAGCAGAAGGACCACGAAGAAGTAGGAAAGGGAATCTACAAAGGGAGAGCCATGTGAAGAAAAGAAGAATAAAATTAGAGGGATAGCAGCATAAAAAGGAAGATGAGATGGGGACCCAGGTGTGGGGAATTGGTGTCTGAAATGCACAGAGTGGGTACCATGATGGGGGTGGGACAAGACATATGCAAAGCATTGAGTAAGCTGACAGGAAAGGGAGTCACTGTATTTGTATTTACTTGTGCCCCTGGGATCCTAAAAAGCATATTTTGATTCTCAGGAGTGAAAAAGATATCCATTGGTGTTTTTAACTAGTCTTCAGGGCAATTAAATCAGTGGTCGAAACTCAAAAGTGCTGTATTGTGAATGAGAAATAAGACATGAGCACAGATTGTATCTTGAAGAGGCCACTATTAGTTGCAATCCCCACTGTGACAAATAGAAGAGTGTATCATTGTCTCAGCCCAGCTGCTGAGCACAAGAGCCTGATGTTCCATAGAGAGGAATTCACACTGTGCTGGTTTTGTCACCAAACTCATCCTTTGTTTTTCATCCTATTAAATGGTGTATTCAAGGTTACAGTTTGAAGTCCTTTATGTCCTTACAACTCTGCACATCTATTTAGTGAGTAAAAGAACATAAATCTCACTGCAAATTGCCATTCTAGATATTATGTCCTCATCCTACTTACACCAGCTTAGTCCAGCCTTACTTCACTGCCCCTTAGACTCCAGGCAGCTGGGTAATAATCTTGACACCCCGGCTCTTGCTTTTTTTCAGGCTAACTTGTACATTGGATGTAAGATAAGTATTCATATACCGGCAACATTTACAAAAGGATCATTTGAAAACACAAATCTTCTCTTGCCTGGCAAATCAGGTTCTAGTTAAGCCTGAGAACAGGGGAAGAACCTCTGCATCATATGTCTGGCTCCTAAAATGCTTTTGCAATATTGCAGTACAGTTCTTCCCACAAGAGAGATTTTAAAAAAGAGATTAAAAAGTCTAAGGGCATGAAAATCAAGCAAGATTAACAGCCACTAAGACAGATGTGTAGCTACCTCCTGCTGATCTGTCCCACAGTAAAACCTTTCATTTCAAGCTCTACTTCTCATGTGTTCTCCTGTATTTGCATGTTTATATCCATTTCCTCATCTGCCAGGGAGAAAGTTGTCAAGATGTTCTCAATTTTGACATCAATACAAAGTCTATGGTACAGATAATTGTCCTGACTTGCTATTTTCATCACAGCATTTATGCCTTATGTGATGCCCTCTGCATCACATCAATGTAATTTCATTGGTCTTTGCTGACCAGGTATTTTACAACCCAGGTTTGCTATGTGTAAATTCTTGCATAGTTGATTTCAAATCCTGTCCTTACCCCACAAATTATGTCCATCTTGATCACTTAGTTAAGATTTGTTTTCCATTTCCATGCTAGTGATTTTTCCATAGAGCCTTCACCTTAAAATTTGCTTTCCCAATGCCTCCAAAATTATTTGTATGTCTGCCTTCATGCTCCTCTTTTTGATACCACTCTTTCTTTTGTTTTGGTTTCTCAAACCTTTTGCCACATAAATCACTGCTGTACTGTAGTCACTGTTTTACTCACTGTTTTTGTTCTCTGGCACACAGTATCTGGATGAGGTTCTTACACACCATTTATTTCATTGCCTTGCAGCTCTCCCTCATCTAATCAGCTCTCAAATCAAGCTTTGGTAGCCTCTGGAGAATGGGTTCTATGTTTTCCTTTTAGCAGTGATGATGTGAAAGGTGCAAACATTGTAGTCAGTTGAAAAGAATGAATGTATTAACTGTCAGGCTCTAAAGCAACTTTCCTAGAGCCACTCTTCTTGACCACATGCAGAGCAGTGGTTGCTAATAATTACATATATAAAGATGCATGAAAAAATACGTATTTGTATGAAAAATATTTTATATTTTTTTTCTTGTGACTTTCCAATCAAGACAGAAATTACTCCACCAGCATTCAAATAATCTGATATCTACAGTAAATAGTGACAGCAATAACCTACAAAAACTCTCATTCTAATTCTCCACTTGGTGAACAAGACTAGGTATTTTTATGTTTTGGTATGTTCTGAATGTTATTCATTATTGAAAAGACCATGGTAATCATAGCTACAACCTTTAGAAAATAGAAACTAATCTCTTCATATGCAAGTGAATAGCATTTGTCCCACTGGATGGTAAAATCTTGAGTTCAGGTAGTATAAAACAAAATAGTTTCCACTTTTTGAGACAGAAAGGTAAATTTAGGTTAACTGAGCTGTAAGACTTGTAATGTTTTGTTTTCTGGCTGATTATCAGGGTAATGTTGAATTCGATTGAATTTTACTGAAGAAGGAACTGATACCCTTGATCCAACAAACTTTTTCCTATCTGATCTGTCCACTTACTCCCTTTCTGCATCAATTTTAGGGGTTTTAAGTGTTCCTAATTGAAATTTAAATATGAATACGTATTTTTTTCTTTCCTTTTTGTCTTCATCAAGAAGGTATCTGAATACTTGTTGACGCAGGCTCCCAGCTGGATAATAATTAGCATTGACTCTATGGTTCAGAAGGCTGATCAATTGCTTTATTGTATCTTCTTATAGTATATTATATTATATTTCTATTATGTTATGGTATATTACAATAGCAAGAGCTCTCACTCACAACTCCCCAGAGAACTCGTGACTCCCTCCTCTGAGCAGACACAGCTGTGTCTCTCGTTGGTCACTAAATCCAAACAAGCAGATCACCTTGGGTACAATCTTCAGAATACATTCCAGATGGGCAAATACATGAACAGAAAGAGAGATAGCAATTGTTTCAATTCCTTTTCTCTAAATTTCCCAGGCTCTAGCCTAGGAGAATTCTCTCTGCTCCCTCTTCAACTGAACTGAGAGCTTCTACAAATACTGAACCAAACAAACTTTTCTGCTAAATCTGAAATGCCAGCATTGTGCACTTTATGAATATATAGAGAGACTGGGAGGGCAGGAGCTTCAAAAGCTATCAGAAGAGAACAGAGTGGATCTTAGAGACCAGGAGAAATAATAATGCCAAGTCTGTACTACATCCAGTGTCTGAAATATCAAAAGACAGCTAAACACTGTGCTATGGAAAGCGAATATGCTGTGATCATTGAAGGCATGATTTACAGGGCACCTCTAAAAGGTAATTTGCATTAAAGGAAGGCTGGACAAAGTCACTTTTTCTTAAAATCAATATAAACATACCTAAAGAGAAACTTGAATGGATGAAAAAGAAAACAAATCTCATGGAACAGGAGAAGGGAAACTTGTCCCCACAACACCTGGCTGGTGAGCTCTGTGTAGCTCCACTTGCAGCCGTATTGATTGGGAGAACACTGGAGAGCCAGGACAGTGGCACAGAGAGATCATAGGAAAGAAAGAAGCTGTTCTAATTCACCTGGCATAGAAGACTAATAGTCAAGCCAGAACATGACAGAGAAGTAAATCCCCAGATCAGCTGTAGTATTAGGGAGATTAAAGAGAATCCTTTAAGTATCCTAATGAATTTTCAAAGTCTAGTCCTAGCAGATGCCTCAGGAAGAAGTGACTAGGAAAAAAGCACATACTTTTCATTGAAATGATAGATGCAAATAGAGCCATATTTCTGAGAAACCATGCAGGGTGTTTGAGAATCACAATAACTTTGTTGTTCTCAAAGCATTCTGGAAAGCTGCAAGTGTCCATTTGGAGGCAGGTACCATCAGGTGCAGGAAAAAACAGAGAAGTTCCTCTGCTCTGTATTATCTTATGTCCTTCTGGCAAGTGGCAGCCGGTTTAAGAAAACCTGTATTGTCACAAAGAAAATACAAAAAGGCTTTGGTTTGTTGTGACCCAAAAGAGAAGAAACTGCTTGACCCTTATTGCTCATGAGATCTAACAACAGTGAGATCATGAATAAAACATGAAGTAAGCTGTTAGAACTCAAACCTTTAGATGGAGTCCATGATCCATGTGAGTCTACCAGTGAGCACAACCACTTTGAGGTCTTTTCAAACTGTCAGCACATGGCACGTTCCCCACTTTGGTACTGAACTAGTGCTACATATGGTAATAGGTAATAGGCCTGCATTTACAGCTCTTGAGGTCTGGCACCACAAATACTCTTGTCCATCACCCTTGTATTTAGTTGGTGATTTTTGTTAATCACTAAGGCTTGTTGGTTTGCAAGTACTTTGGTTGTGTCTTCCACAGAGAAATCAAGGCTAAAAGCAAAACAATCTTTAAGACACAAAACAAAAATAAAATTACTGCAACGATAGCCCATAACTGGCTCTCAGACATCATCTGAGAACCCATATATTATGTTCCTCAATATTGCTAAACAGACAATTTTAATATTAATTTTGCAACAGCTCATAATGAACAGAGGAAAGCAGAGACCGGTGAACCAGTCCGAGGTGATATGGACTACAAGACCAAATATCCAGTGTTTCGGACAAAGAGCACAAGACTGAATAATGTGCAGAAAATCTAACTCTAGGTTATTCTCTTCCCATTTCCTAAGTGTCTGACAGAAAGTTTATCAAGTGTCTAAACCTTATCTTTAATAGGTACCTAAGGTGCCTGTTGATCTTATTATTTGCTCTGTTTAACTGTCATGTCTTAATTGCTTTGGTACTTCTAGGAAAAAAATATTAAGGCTATCAGTCTGCAGATTGAAAACTATTTAAAAATTGGAAACAACAGGTAAGACTTTTCAGGACAAACATGAATCAGTAATCTCTAGTCCCATTGCTGGGATTAGTGGTGGAACCAGTTTAATTAAGCATTTTCATAACCTAAAGCTATTTCATAATAAAATTCCCAAGTTTGCAGATGGTACTGAGCTTTTTCTGGTGGTCCAGTGCTATACCAAAAGCAAGTAATTCCAGAAGGAACTGATGTGGACAGAAAGGTGGCAGATATATTGTAGGCAGAGAAATATGAAGTGATGAAAAGTAATCTGAAACTTACCTCCTTTATGTTCAACTACTACCTAACAGAGAAAATATCTTGGAGTACTCATTGACAGGTCAAAAAATAACTAAATAAAGAGCAGCAGCCAAAATGGCCAATAAAATATTTAACATCACCAGGAGGGGACCTAGGAATAAAATCGAGGGCATCATTTTGCTTCTATATATAACCAAGTCCTGTACTGAATTCTGTGGGTTATTCTGGCCTTCATCTCTCAAGAGAAATGGAGTGGAGTTAGAGAAAGTGCCGACAAATGCAACTACAAAAAATTAAGGCTGTGAAGCGGCTGCTTTACTCTTAAGAGATTTAAAGGGCTCAGGTCTTGGAGGGAGAATGTGAACAAGAGAATGTGACTCAGATTTTAAAGATCTTTAAGGTGAAAGGCAAATGAAATTCAGAAATCATAGTTCATCTCACCTAATCATACTTTTAATTACTTTAATAAAAGAGGTGTGGATGCTGGGGCAGTATCAAGGTAATGGACCACTGAAAGTGCTGAAGTTTGCATACCCTCCTTAAATAGAACTGAATTTTTCAAACATTCCAGGCAGAATATTGGGTTGGTAGGGTTTGATCTGATCGGGCTGGATAGGATTTGATCTGACCTGCCAGGATGATTCTTGGGTTCAGGAGATCTCTGAGCCCAGGGCTGCAGTAGTGCAGCCTCCCTCCTCAGGCTTTCCCCAGTAAGCACTAAACTATTTGAAGGAAAAGGAAACAAACTTTGCCTGCAGCTCCCCTCTAAATCTTCCCCCAGCTGCCAGCCACATGGTCACATAATTTCTAATTTGCACAATATGCAGATAGATTGATTGTAATTGTCCTTTTTTGGGGGGGGTAGAGGATATGATATTATGCTGACATAACAAACCCTGTCTTCTATGAAGATGTGGATTTTCTCACCCCTTCTGTGTCCAGAATTAGAGTGCCAAGTGAAGGTTTTGCAGATGGTGCTTGCTGTTTAGTGAGACAAAACCTTTCTATTTTTTATGTGCACCCAGATACAGACCTTAATCACAAGCCTGGATAAAATCTTTCCTCTTTGAACAAATAATTCTGTTAAAATCACAGAGAGAAGCTACCCTTATCTTTATTTTCACATTTGAAGAACCATTAACTTCTGATGTGACTGCCAGGGCTTATTTTTAATGAGGAATTGTTTACACTGACAACTGCATTCAGGTGGTTGAGATAAAATATTTGCACTGAACAAAAGAAAATCCTTACTGTCCTCCTTACCCGTTAAATAGCACTGGTGCTTACCTGAGGTAACTTACTGTTGCAAACTGAACTTTTATTCAGTCATATGTGTCACAGCTTTCTCTATGTAAAATGGGGACAATAACAGCAAAATTGGCTATAAAAGTAATGTTTTCTTCATGACAGCGAAGTTGAGATGAGCAATGACTGAGCACTTAAATCTCCCAGATGCTTTGTTGAAGTGTTCAGCAAAGTGGACTCAGGCTCCTCTTGCACCATTCTTCAGAAAGCTATAAATATGGTTCAGATAGTCCAGTGGAATTTTTTTTATATATTCATAAGGCAAGAGCAGCTCTGGTTTTCATTCTTATTTTCAGCCAGGAGTTTAGCACCTGAGGATATAGAAGTGGAACTAAAACCTCCAGAATTTACATTCCCAGTTTCTTTCAGACAAAAGGAACAAAACAAATTTCCCTCCTTGGCAATGGCTTCATTGTCTTAAAAAAAAAACAAAGAGTGAGCAGGGTAATTAATATTCATTGTTTATCCTCATGAAGGAAAGGAGTTTTCACGGCAAGCTAGGTGAATTAAGCCCTGGAGAAAGGCAGGCAGCACATTGCCTGCTGTTTCCTTGCCTTGCTATCTCCTGGTTCATAAAGCAAGTGCTTTGTCTCCCTGTAGGACCTGACAGCCTAAGTTATGGGTCATTGCCTCGCTGCAAAGCAAGAGAGAGCAAAAGAGCACGATGTTTGTGGAAATGCTTCTTGCAGACCATGCACGCTGTGTTGGCTTGGAAGAGAGGAGGTAGAGGAGACTGGCACACCTCCACGGCCAGCAAGGGAATGGTGAGTGGGGGGAATGGTGAGCCTGCATCTCCTCCTCTGGGTAACAATCACACAGAGAATTTCCATCTGATGAGGGAATTCAGAAGTATTTGCAATTTGGGAAAACCAGATTAATGAAATATCTCCTGCTATGAAATGCCAAATTGAAATATTTCCAGTTGGCATTACAAACTTTTTCTGCTCACCTATCTCTGCCAGATTCTCAGCACGTGAGCTCCAGTGGAAGGAAAACCCTTCAGGGGCTGCCTCCTGCACCCTTTTGCAGAGCTCAGTCACAGTATATGTATCCAAAATGGAGGTAAAACTGACCTGGAGATGACTTGGGCTCACAACTTGTCACATGCTGCAGGGTGGCAGGTTTGCAAGCCATGGTTGTGAGAAACCATGCAAAAATCTCATAGGAAATCAGGATTTCAGGCTAGTTACAAAATCTGTGTTAATCCAAATCGTAGAAAGAGCTTAGTTTTGAAAAGGAATGTTTAGGCTGATGTTAATACAATGTTGGGTTGTGAACCAGTCGGTTTGAAAAGGACAGAGTTAAGGTGGGAAAGTTTTCAGTAGAGCTGAGACCTTCAAATGTCAGGGATTGTCCAGCATGTACACCCCTTATTTTAGTTTCTCTTCATTTAACCCCTGTTTCTGCCACATCTGTTGTTTTCTACCACTGGATCATAAAAATTCTTATTTGGATTCAATGTGAGTGACTCACAGTAAACTATGCATTCAGCAGTAATAGAGAAATTTTGGTGTGTATCCACAAATAATTTGATTTTTACTCATTTGGTTGCTATGCCAAATAATTTAATGAATGTTTTCCGAAACAAAATGTCAGCCTGTGGCATGACTGCAAACTATTCAATAGATGTATTCTTACCTATGTTCATTATTCTTGTAAATCTGCATTAAAACATTGGCTGACCTCAGTGATTGATGTAAGCACTCAACTTCATGAATTACCTATGCTCCTAATTAAGCTTTTTCCCAGGTAAGGGATATACACATTCTTCATGTATATTATGTATATTTAAAGTAATATAACATTACAGAAAAAAGAATTATTAAAAACAAACAAACAAAACAAAACAAAAAACAAAAGCACAGGCTAGAGATGTTCTGAGCCCAGTGAAAACCTGACAGGCAGTGGGAAATGCTTTCTTTCCAGCCATGGCAACCACACAGAAGAGATTCACATCTGTGAATCTCAGTCTTTCAGACTGGAGATCAAACTAGTCTTGGATATTAAAAATACCCTTCTAAATTCTGAATTTTGCTGGCAATTTGCTGCCTCAACTAAAATCTATGGCAAAAGGGTCATGGCTTTTAGGAGAGTCAAAACACTGCCCCTTGTATAGAAAGCAGATACATTTAATGGGAACTAGCTCCCCTGTCTAATCTTCATGAGGAAGGTTTGGCTGACAGTGCAAGAGATGTGGTTTTCTTCTTCAGCCAGTTTAACACTTTTAGAAGGAGACAAAGATTTATCAGGTGCAAGTGATTAGGAGAGCAATTAATAATTTTTTTCCTTTCTAATTTAATATTTTCAGTAATTTTTTTATCTTCTAGATCTGTTCCTTAAGCTCCATGGTAATCTGCAGTAGAGATGAAACCAAGAAATGATTCTGCAAACACGAAATTAAATTCTCCACTCCTACATGTCTTCAAATGACATCAGTCCCTTGGGGTTTTTTTTTCCCAGAGGATTCCTTCCTGTGAATCATCACAGCATCATGGTTACTATGGGCAACATGTCTAAACTAAGCCAGCTCTCTGGATTTCCTAGTCTTCCCTAGGAAAACAAATACTTTCAGAGGGCAAGTCAACCTTCACTTTAGGATGGATGAGAAGAATCACAACCAAAGAGTCTAGAAAGAGACACACCTGGCTCAAGTTAGCTGGGCAAAGATAGAATAAACAGGGAGAAAAACTGGCCACACACAGTCTACAGCTATTGTAAAATATTTGGCTAGAGGTGAATTACTTGTGCAAATAAGATGGGCTGCAAAAATATCCCACCAATCCATGGTTTTGGCATAGAGGGAGGCAAGCACCATGTTTGACTTTACTTGGTTCTGCCTTTGCAGCATCTTTTTTCTCTTCTGTGCTTTTCTTCTCTCAGTGATATTTTATGAAAGAACCTGGAAAGCCTGAAGTCTCAGCAGTGTTAGAATGAAGGGCAGGGGCAAAGAAAATACCTAGTAAAATTTGTCAGATGTTGAGTCCCAAGAGCAGAATGGTAGTACAAGATGCAAATATAGATTTTCCGCCAAAGTGAAATTGTGTTGAAATCTGGCAGAAAATTTCAGGTTTGCTTGTGGGAAGGGGTGAAAAGAGCAGAAAACAATGTAATACCACAAGCTCTATTCTCCTAGGAAATCAAGCAGGAAGTATGATTCAAATTCTCTACTAACCAATTTGTATGGGGAAAAAAAATAGGTATGTCTTGTCTCAAGCATTCTTTGTAAAACACACCAGCCAAGACCACTGGTGCATCACAAGATGGAGATGACAATATTCAGAAAACTAGGAAATTTGTAGGAATAAGAATTTGTAGGAAATTTGCATATGGTACTGCTCCAGGCAAAAGAATGGAAAAAGAGATTTTTTTCCAAAAACATAGCATGGATCTTCAGCCTGGTATGATAAAATTACCTGCCTGCAATTAAATAGCACTGCACAAACACTATTGCATAGTGCATTTAAACAGCATTTCTTCTCAGACCAGATGGTTAAGTGGCTTGCTTCACAAGTGCCACATTTTCACGACCTGGAAAGGTTCTTACTTTCAATCCTCATTTTCATTTACTTAAACAATAATGATGAAAGAACAGGATGCTTCAGGCAGACTCAGGTTAATAGGTATAAATTGTGCTCTGGAGTATTGACTCTTTCAAGTCAGTTATTGATTCCCATAAAACAGCCTGCATCTAATTATTTTTTATCTTCCTGTAGAAAGTGTATATGAATTAACCACATGAATATAAGGTCAAATCCTGAAATTTGTATTCAGTTTTCAGTTCAATATTTATTGAAGTAACATTCCCATTGAAGTGCAGCCAGAGATCAAAGGAAAGCTCACTTTGTTCATTGATGCTTTTAGACACACACACACATGCCCACACCAGAGTTTATCAAGTGGTCTGGTGACCAGGGCACTCTGCATGTTGTGGAAGGTTCAGCAGAGCTGAGGCCTGAATTTCATTTAAACCACCCAACTCCCAGATAAGTGTACTGATCCCTGGGCTATGGCTCAGTTCATGATGTGTTTATGTTAATCATGAGTATTTTTACCTGGAATGTCATCTTGGACATGAGAAACATCCCCAAAACAAGTTTCCACAACTATTACATTCCTTCTGAAAGTTTCATGACTGAGAAATTTTTGTTTTGCAACACAGTGAAAAAAAAGATAACCCAGTTCCTGAGCCACTCCATGATTTGTGTTACAGACATTGAGAACCACTGACATTGGGATGTTGCTGGACAAAAAATGAGAGGGGGAAACATTTTCTCAGACTGGCATATCCATGGAAAAGGCATTGAATTATTCACCCTCCAGTTCCCTTATCACCAGAGAGAAGAAAGCTCTCATGAGAATAATCACATGCTATCATGCACAGCTAAAATAGAGCAGACAAATCAAACCCCAAATGTGCAGTTTTCCCTCTGTAACATCAAGGGACCTTAGTGATGAGCAACTGAGGTGTAAATTTCTTCAGCAAGATGAGGCAAATCCCAGTCCAAGGGCCCTTTCCCTGAAGGGGTAAGGCCATGGAGCAGGGAAGTCATGCCTGTTCTCATTCTCCAGATCCATCACCAAGGTGGTGGCAGAAGCCAGGCTGCTCCTGTGTTTCCCAATCCACTGGGACCTGTGGCCATTCCATGCAGCAGGTTGCTTTGCCCGGATAAAGTTTATTTGCTTGGCCACTTTCCATGCAGTCAGATTCTTCCACATGCTTGGAATATGTGGACTTTCTCCTGTGGATTTGGGACATCTCTGCAGTTACATCCCAGGGACTGAAAGAAAGGAGTATTTCATGGCCAGAGTGTAGTGAGACACATCAACCTCTACTTAATGGGGTTTTTTGCTAGCTTTAATATATAATTGCTTAAATGTAATTGCTTTAATAGAATGCACTTTATGTTATATCAACTAATGTTTTTAGCTTTTATACTGTGCAGTAAGTAATTCTAATTAAGATCTTCTGCCTGTTCATTTTTCTTAATAAATAACTTATCTTTTAGAAATATATCTGATTTGCCATCATTAAACTTGTAGGACAAAGTTTACAAAACCTAAACTGTTAACAAAATCTAAGGCTAAGGAAGGATTTACCTTCATTGAAACTCCTTTCCAAGAAGGCATTTAAATACACAAAAGAGTTCTTTCTGCACCTCAGACTCAGAGAGGGCTTTTTTAGCAAACTTTGTCTGAAGCAGCCACGACATTCCATCAGACTGCAAGTCCATCCAGCACTTTTCAGCAATGATGGTATTTGGTTTTTGTGAAAAAAACCACATTCAGTTCATCTTTAATAAAATTACTTCAGTGTCGCTTGCCCCACGTATGAGTCCATCTGGTTACTTGAAATATCTTACTGTTGAGAGAGACTTCAGTCTGGGTTTTGGACCCAGAAACCCTCTTGGGGAGTACTTAGCAACTGATGCACCAGAAGATGCAACTGTTTAAGATACTGATTTAATTAGAAGTAAGTGACATTCAGCACAATGAACATTTACTTCTTGGTGATCAAAAATAACACCCACACAATAACACAGCTGTTGTTTTCAACCTCTTCCACTCAGACATGCTTCTAAAATGTGTTCATTTGTTATAATGAAGCACTGCATTGGCAGCTGTGTTTCTTCTGTGATTAGTTTGATCTGCTTCAAGCGCCATGAGTTTGCTTTACTTTATCAGGGCCAGCCTCTGTCTCTTTTAGCCTGTGCTCAAGGAACCCTAGCGCACAACATTTGTCGTCTCAAACTTCTGCTGCCTTTCAGCTCATCACATCAGTCTTTCCAAGGTGTTTCAACAGCAGGAGGGGTTGAAATCCGTATTGAAACTTGACCCTGACCTTCCTTCCTCAGTGGATTCAAGCGGAATTAAAGAGAGAGTGCCTAAACAAAACCATAAAGCCTGACTGTTACCTGTGAACAAAGCCTCCAGGAGAACCTCTGCTCCAGAGGGCTGGCTGGTGCCCAGCTGCTCATCTGCTGTCCTGTCCTTTGCAGACAGCTCAGCCCACACGTGGTGCCCACACCTCTCTTGTCCCCACTGCTGAACTGGCACAGTGGTTTCCTTGCCCTCTATGTCTCTAACACTGTTTGCAAAGGGACAGGGGTTTCTTAAAGTCTTCTTACATAGGGAGCCTGGAAGAAACCGGCTGGAGAGAGCACTTTGGGATTCAGTCTTCTGTGAGCTATGTCCCAGCACTTGAACCCATGCACTGACTGAGGGACCATCCAAGTCACACAAATCTGCTTCTGAGCTCCAGCATTAGTGACAGAGCAGAGCAACTGTCACTGTACCAGAACTGGCAATTCATGGATGCAAAGTGAATGTCAGACTGGATTTAAAGTCCCTTCTGAACTTCATTGCACTTGAATATCTACTTAAAAGGTTCCCATTTTTATCCTTTTCTGCAACATTAACTTTGTCTTTTGGCCCCACTGGAAATCATCTGGCCTCTCTTTGAATGAATTGGTTCTGAGCATCCAATTCACTACTGCACTATAGGGAAAAATTATCACAGAAACTCTCTGCCAAGCATCCTGATAGCCAGCTGATGCAGAATTACAAGTGTCAGGAGGTGACTATTTCTTGATATTTGTCAGATTGCATGTATTAATAAGATTATTCATTTTGATAAATGCTGCCAGCATAGGTAACCTCTTCAGAGCACAACACCAGAAATTTGTTGACAAAGTTGTACAAATCAATGCACCACATACTCTTATTCGTGGTTTTTTGTTATTTTGGTTTGGTTTTTTCCCTGTGTTTTGGAGGGTTTTTTTATATCTGTTAGTAATATATTTATTTGTGGGGATAAGAACATTTGTACAGGTCCAGCTACTCCACTGTCCTGTCAGTACAGCAAACTAATATCAAAAGCTTTAGCAAACCATGTAAGAAAAAGGGGAGATGTATTGTGCTTTCCTACTCATGCATCCATTCAATAACCCATGACTTAGGGATGTCCTGAGCTCATGGCTATTTGTGTGTTTAATCAGAACTGGTGGATTTTCACACCTTTTATAAACTGCTTTTAGCCCTTTTATACCTCCTGCCTCCACCTATGGAAATGATAACAGCTAATTTTGAGCTCATAACTTTGTAAACATAGT
The DNA here is from genome assembly GCA_013399945.1 of Ploceus nigricollis. Lineage (NCBI taxonomy): Eukaryota > Metazoa > Chordata > Aves > Passeriformes > Ploceidae > Ploceus > Ploceus nigricollis. The sequence continues at coordinate 553,620 of VXBC01000328.1, forward strand.
GAAGGCTGGTTTTCCTTATGTCTCTTACTTTGCAACCTATCAATACTGAATTTCATTTGCTATTTTATTACCCAATTTCTCAATAATGATAGAATCACAGAACGTTATGGATTGGAAGGAATTTCAAAAATCATCTAGTCCCAACCCCCCTGCCATGTACGGGGACACCTCCCACTAGACCAGGTTGCTCGAGGATTTTGCCTGGAACAATGCCAGGGTTGGGGCATCCAGAGCCTCTCCAGGCAACCTGTTTCTTACCCCGCTCACAGTAGAGAGTGAAATTAATTTCTTCCTAATACCTAACCTAAATTTCCCCACTTCCAGTTTGTACCCATTATTCCTTGTCCTATGACCAGTTTCTGATGAAAAGTCCCTCTCTGACTTTCCTGTAGGCCCCCTTCAGACACTGGAAGGTTGCTATGAGGCCTCCATGCAACCTTTTCTTCTCCAGGCTGAAAAACCCCAACATTTTCAGCCCATCTTCACAGGGAAGGTGCTCCAGTCCTCTTTGTGGCCCTCCTCTGGACTTGCTCCCACAGTTCCATGTCCTTCTTATGTTGGGGACACCTGAACTGTACACAGCACTTCAGGTGGGGTCTCACAAGAGCAAAGTAGAGGGAGAGAATGACCTCCTCCATGACCTGTAGTAGCAGGAGAGAATAACCTCCTTCCAGCATGACCTGCTGGCCACACTCCTTTTGATGCAACCCAGGACAGGTTTAGCTTCCTGTGCTGCAGGTGCACACTGCCAGCTCATACTGAGCTTTTGTCAGCCATCATCCCCCAGGCCTTCTCCACGGGGCTGCTCTCAATCACTTCTCCACCAACCTGTAGGTGTGTCTGGCATTGCTGCAAAACAGGATCTTACACTTCACTTTGTTGAACTTCATGAGGTTTGCATTGCCCCTCCTCTCAAGTGTGTCAAGCTCCCTCTGGATCCCTTCTCTCCAGCCTGGCAGCTGCACCACAACTCTTTCACTCTGAGTTTCCTCAGCAGGTCCTTATCCATCCACGGAGGCCTCCTGGCACATTTGCCTGATTTCCTCCTTGTCAGATGCATCACTTCTGAGCTTGGAGGAGGTGATCTTGGATATCAGTAAGTATTCTTAGGCCCCTCTTCCCTCCAGGGCTCTATCCCCTGGGATTCTACTGAGTAGGTTCCTGAAGAGGCCAGAGTCTGCTGCCCTGAATTCCAGGCCCTGAGCTTGCTGTGTGCCCTTCTCACTGCCCTGAGCACCTCAAACTTCACCATCTCATAGTCATCGCAGCCAAGGCTGCCTTGGAGTAATACGTTCCCCACCAGCTCCTTCCTCTTTGTGAACCTCTCTTTGTTGGCTCCTCAAACACTTCATAAGGAAGTTGCCATTGACACTTTTTTATTTTTTGACCTTTTATTCCTGTCTTTTAACAATCTTTTAATCTGGAAAGAAACTTTCCTCCTACAACCATTTGCAGAATCTTTGGTGAGGAAGATTTCACAGAACTGTTTCTGATTTCAGAGAATATTCAGAGTTGGAAGGGACCCACAATGATCATCAAGTCTATCTCTTAAGTGAATGGTCTGTATGGGGATTGAACCTATGACCTTGGTGTTATTGGCACCGTGCTCTGACCAGCTGAGCTAATCTCAGGGTCCAACTCCTTAAAATCTCTTCAGAAACTGACATATATTTTTACTGACTGCTTACACACTATTCTTGTAAGGAAAGTAATTTTTCACTTTGAAAAATTTTGAAATTTGGAAAATTCTGACTCTCCCCAGTTTCATCGTATTTATCCAAGAGTCTACTAATTTTGTTGGCATTAATCTGTGTCAGGGGAGGCTTAGGTTCACAATATCCTTGGGGTGGCTGACTGCATGGGAACACCACAAGCTCTGTGTGATGTGCAGGTGCCAGACTGTTGCTGAAATTAGCATAGGTGCACCTGGGGGAAATGCCCAGGCCACCAGATCCCATAGAAGGACAGCAAGATGCCATCCCAGATTTAAAAGCTGCTGCGACCATGGTGGATCCTAGGGTGGTTATCTACCACTCTCTCTCCTTTTTCTTTCTTTTTCTTTTCCTACCACCTTCTCCTCAAAATATATCGTAAACCTGACCAAAAAGTCCAGTCAATGCTTTGTTAAGTGCCTTGTTCTGTCTGGATGCTTTAAAGTTTGCTGAGTGAAAGTTTGCCAAGTGCCTTATTCTATCTGGATGTTCTGAAGTTTGAAAGTAAAAATTGTTTGTTATTGAACCTCCTGAGATTTTTGTTGTCTCCCCCATGCACCACCCAGGGTAAATCAAATTACCTTCCCCTAAACCCACCCAATGGGCCAGGCTTTACAGAATCGTTTGAACCACTCTTCCAGGCACATGATGTGACCCTTGATGTTGTCCTGCACAGGGTTAAAAGTTGAACTCAATGATCCTTGAGAGTCCCTTTCATCTCAGGATATTTTATAATTTTATGATTCCAGCATTCTTGGCAGAGAAAACATCAAAGCTGCAGTCCGCAACAATTTTTCTTGGGTTTTTTTTTAGAATTTGTCATCATGTTTCAAACTTTCTGTTCTCATTGAAACAAGACTAGTTTAGGAGAGATACACACCTAGAAGAATTCGTTTGGGATTTTCAGATCTGAGTTCACTGAGAATAAAGGGAAGAATGCCATCTAGTCCTGTTTGCCTATTATTCCCTCTGTAATTTTTTGTAAGACTTCTTGAACTACTTCACTTCGAGACATCTCTTCTGATCATAGAAATTTCTTTTCTACTCATTTTGCAAGGAATTAAAAAGTTCAACATCTGTTATTTTCATTTCAGCGTGATAATACATTATACATTGTATCATTTGCCAATTAAATATTTGAATCTCTTTGATCACAACAGAGTCGTTCCCTAGGAAGATTGAAAAACAAAGTAGCAGAGCAATTGAAGGGCAATAACTGCCTCAGTTTTATCAAATTCATATTTCATCCCAGAAGCTTAAGTGACTTGAGCAGGGTGACAGCTCTCCAGATTTAACTAGCTTGTAACAGTTTGAGATCTGTCTAATTGAGCGAGCTTAAAGCATATGACAGCACTGCTCATTTTTCTGAGAGTAGGTTCTGTAACTGGGGTCCATATTGCTTTTGAGCATCAGATTGATGTGAAAACAAAAATCATGTGGGAGAATGATATGGGTTATTGACTGCACTGCAGGGAATACAAAGGCATAAAGCAGAGCATTAGTGTTTACATACAGCTGAGCTAAACAAGGATGCCAAATGCTCCCCACTAAGAAGCATTTGAGCCGTGACCACTAACTAGCAATTTTCATTTTAGACAGCATATTATTTTTCAGTTTAACACAGATCACTGCCATGGGCAAGACTTTTTTCTCTTTGCGTGTTTGACAAGTTGTTTAAACGCCAGAAGACAGTTGAACTGGAGAAAAGCATTGAGATAAAAAAAATCACCTGGTAAAAAGATGTGTGAAACAGCAGGGTTTGAGATTGAAAAACAGATTTTCCTCTATGTGGGATTTTTTTCCTCCCACAAAAGCCCTCTCACAGGTGTCACTTGGTTTCTCAGATCATTATGAAAGGTACAATACACTTGCAGGTGCAAGTACCAGTCTTTCACGGAGATGTCTGGGACACTGGATCAAGGAGAAAGACGGGAGCTTAGAAGCACATATTGGGAGCAGATGAGTTTACCTGCTTCATCTCCTTTTATGTTTTTTCACTGCTGTGAGGAAAAGATGTACTGCTTTTGCCTAAACTTAGAAAAGGGAGAAAGCTTGAATGCTGCACAGTGAATTCCTGGGAATTCCTGTTCACACCAGGAACAAGAGTAAATAGCACGAAGTAAACAAGAGTAATAGCACCAGTGGAACACGTTTGGAGTGGAGTTTTGCCTCCCCCAATTGGTTCAGAGGAAGACAACTGTATTGCTAAGAAAGTATGGCACAAACCACAGGGCCTGAGACAAGCAGTAAGTGGGAAGACTGGAATAATATCTGCCTTTGAAAACAATCCGCCTCAAACACAAAGCAGAGAAAGAGGAAAGAGAGATCATACCTGCTAGAGGAAATTAGCATGTTCTTAAACACATTGTGAAGACCATGACTTTTGCAGATCATCTCGTCCTTCCCATGACATTTACATGATCCATTGAAAAGCGTTCACCAGAACCCTGCTGTCAGAGCTGGAGACCTTGGGAGGGTGCTTCTTGCTTTTTCTCAGGAGCAAGGGCTTTATTTGCATATTATGTAGGCAGAAAATATTTGAAATCACTTTGGAGAGTTCTGTTTTGATTTTCTCACAACAGCTATAAAATTTAACCTCATCTCTCCATGGGTTTTTACTGATGTCTTTTTAGTAACTGTAAACATATTGTCATATTATTATGGGAAATACATAAAACCAAACCAAATTCTGTCTTTGGCAGGTTTCTGTCACTGTATCCTAGTCCATGTTCCCAGTGTGACTGAGGAAATTACCAAAGACAAGTGGAAAAAATAAAACAATCTTTACATTTATTTCAACTATTTTTTAAAAAATATTATTTTAGTGACATTTGTCTTCATTTTGCCCTTAACTTTGATGTTGGTATCTCCCAGTGGAGCAGTGTTTTCATGCATGTCCAGGAGCACTGAGTCAAATTGCTAATTTTTGACAGCTGTCTTACACATATCAGAGGCACAGGAGTGCCTCACCTCACTGAACTTGTTCTGGGGAGCCCCAGCTTTATTTTCTGCCTCTGTTTCTCATATGGTTCTTTTGAGTACCAGACTTGCATATTCTCTTTCAGCAGAGAATGAAGGAAGAAAAAGGGGAAAACTACCTCCACATCACCAGCTGCTTTGAAGAGAATCAACCACAAATGTCAAAATCAGGTTGTGATTTTTTGTTTGCCACTGGACAACATCTAATCCATTAAAACTAAATATGTCTATACCAATGTGTAATATAAGGTATATTTTAGTATTTTATATATTCAACATATTATATGACTATTAAAATTACAACACTGGATCTCAGGGTTGATGGCTACAATAAAAAAATTTCCTAGGCTGGCCTGGTCATGAGGGCAGATTTTTCTCTCAGCCCCAGAACAGGGATTAGTCTGATGCTCTCAGCAGATTGGGTCATGTTTTAATCTTGAGATTTTCTGCAACCAGCTGCCACAAACAACACCTGATTCCTAAGCAGGGGTTAGGCATTGATACCAGGTCTCCCTGCCTGCAAAGAGCACAAGAGGTTTGCCCAACTAATGTGAACCTGTGCCTGAAGACAACTTTTCTTTTTCTAAATGTCTCTTGTTTCAGTATGTAAGAACCTTGACAACAGAATACTGGTACAATAAGTATAATTGCAAAAAAAACAAGAGAGTGAAAACTTATATAATGGAAAATGGTTTATGCAATAGATGTCATAAAACTTTGAAGTTTGTGGATTGACAACATCAGACACTTGGCTCTATTTTGACCAAAGGGAGATGGGGCAATGACAAGGATGTGCATGCAAGTAAATGTTTGGGGTGTTTTCTGAGGTTTCTGGGGAGATGCTGACAGAAGGAAAGCAGCCAAAACTGATTGTCCTGATACCTTTAAGGGATCAAGGGACAGACCAGGTGAAACCCTCCTCAGGTCTGTGTTTCTATTGGCTTATGACCTACTAAAGAAACAAGAAGGGACATTTCCATTACTATTCTACTATTCATGTCCATGCTCGTGACAAAGATGTTCTAGCCCAGTCTGTGGACTGACTCACTGATAAAAAGGAATTAACATGTCAAATAAAACCATTCTCCTTTGCCCTCAGATTTATTGTGTTATAGAGATCAAGACCTAATAAGTCATATCTGGAAAAATCATTTTTCTGCTGTCATCTGTTTTATGTTGATGCATTTTTGGTCTGGGAAAGTACATGAAAACCAGAAAGTAATTTCAGAGTCCTACAGAAGTGTAGATTTTTTGAGTAGACATTAGATGATATCAGAAAATATGACACTTTTTGTTGAGCATCATATTTGTTATTTAGCAGATTTATGAGGGAAAAAATGTTTCCACAGCTGTAGCCCTAGTAAGATCTTTAATAGTGGTGGGGTTTGGTTTGGTTTTTTATGTTGGTTTGCAGTGTAACATGTCCTGCTGACAGAAAAGTAATCAAGTATATTTATAGATATGATACTTGGACATAATGAAATAGAATACAAACATAAATATCCCCAAAGATTGGACATAATCATTTGTTTCACAGTCAATATAAATGCAGTTTGTTCCTCTTATCTATCCTAGCTCTATATAAGAAAATACCATAGATGTAACCTTTTTGAATTCGTGCATAATATTTTTTCATAGAAAAATGCTGTCATGAGGACAAGCTTTTCAGCAGGAAGGTGGAATTTCCCCTTTGGACAACATTACAGAATTATGAAACTGCCCACATAGCTCATTTCATCAATCTCTGAATAAAGACTTTTAAATAAATTCAAAAGTTTTGGATTTAAAGGTGAATTTACTATTTTAAATCAGAAGCAAAGTCTCTGATATCAAATTATTTGGGTGATGAATCACTTGAACATTTTGGTGAAAAGGATGGATTGTCTGTTCTTGAGAAGTATCATGATTTGTATTTTCTCTCTGTTTCAGAGAAGAATAATCAATTCTTACATTGTTTGTGTTTTTAGTCTGAAATTTTACAGACTTAGGATAAAAATATGTCCTGTCCAATTTCAAGAAAAACCAACTGAGGCACTCTGAATTGTGCAGGGTACCTGACATTTACCAGGACAATGTGCTTTCCAAGGTGTCTCTTCCAGATTGAAATATGTTCAGGTTATCCAGTCTTTGTAATTATTAAAAAGGAGATTTCTTGGATACATATAAAGACCCAACTTCACTGAAACTAATGATTTTTGAAGAGGTCTTGAAACAACTTTGTAACTTTGGAGCAGTATCCTGCATTCAAGCCTGGAGCCTAAAACAACTGAGCCTTAAAGGAATGTCGGTGGCATGGTGGTAGGGTTTGAGCATCCATGGATTAGAAGGACCAATATGTGGTTATCAGGCTCATCACAGTATGTTTAATGGAGAAAATTCTCTGGGAGATCAGTTCATGGTATGGATTATCTTATGAGACAGAGCTCATCCATGAATTCACCATCTGATGTACAGTGCATTGCAATAATACTTCTGATAGCTAAAGTTTTGGTATCAGGCCAACATCTGAGCTCTTTCACAGAAATTAGAAATGGAGGAGGTGTTGTGGTTTAACCCCAACTCAGCCCCACACAGCCCCCCACTCCACCGCAGTGCGACGGGGGACCAAATCAGAGGGGTGAAAGTGAGAAAACTTGTAGGTTTTCTTACCTACAAGAGATAAAGACAGTTTAATAGGTACAGCAAAACCTTTGCACAAGCAAAGCAAAACAACTAATTAATTCACCATTTCCCATGGGCAGGTGTTCAGCCACATCCAGGAGAACTCCATCCCGTTTAAGGGTGCCTTGGGAAGACAAATGCTGTATCTGTGAACATCCTCTCCTTCCTTCTTCTCCCCCAGCTCTCTAGGCTGAACATGATGCCATGTGGTGTGGGATATTCCTGTGGTCAGCTGGGGTCAGCTGTCCTGACTGTGCCCCCTCTCAAATCCTCATGCATCCCCAGCACTCTCACTGCTGGGTTGGGGTGAGGGACAGAAAAGCCTTTGACTGTGCAAATGCTGCTCAGCAATAACAAAGCCATCTCTGTATTAAAAACCCTATTTTCAGTGCAAATCTAAAATACAGCCCCATACTGGCTACAATGAAGAAGATTACTCCAGCCAAAGCCGGATCAACAGGGAAGCTCTGCGTGGCTCCAAAGTGCAAATTAGAGCCCTTGAGCTGAAACAGAAGAAGCAAGAAGGAGGGAGCAGCCTGCAATAGGAGGCACCTGCAGATGTGCAACTGGAGGTGACCCCACTGAGGTGTTTCCAGGCTTGTACCTGATACAGCTCGGTACCTTCACTGCTGTTCAGCTCAGCCTGAGGCATGATGATGAGCTAAAGCACGTATGAAATTCAGCTCAGCGAGCTGATGCTGAAACTGTATGAAATGTCAGTTCTCAGCAAGGGTAATAACACTTCTGGGGCATTAATCATCTGCTGGGACACAGCCAGACAGCAGCAAATTGCAGGCTAGTAAGAGAAAATATACATTATATATCGTAGGTGTGATTAAGTTTCAGGACAAATATCTGCCGAATATGACTGTAAGGATTGTAACACAGAGGAAGGGGTGGGGCAAACCAGCATGAGCCACCACGGAGGGTGTGACTGGCAATGCTGAGGTGCATTTTCATCGGTGAGCCAGCACTTAAGGAAAGAGGCAGCTGAGGCTGCTGAGGGTGGTTCTGAAGAGGTACAGATTTGGGAAGGCAAAGCCACTTGGCTTCCTGCAGCATAGGCTGTGATTTGAAGTGGCAGGAACACTGGCAGAGGCTGTGGTTGTAAACTGAGCAACAGCAGCAGGTGGGAACACCATGCACACAATGTTTTCTACATCTTGTGATTTGATTCTGTTCACCCCCTGGGAAGCCCAACAGCATCCTAATCTGCACCCATTGTTGTATAAATAAATACTTGTCTGAATTACCCCTTTCTCTGTGAGGATAGGATAATGCTGGGCCAGCAGAAGCCCCATGCCTGCTCACCTACAGGAAAGCTCTTTCCCTGACCTGGGCCCATGGCCAGCAAGCTTCTCTCCTCCAGACTGGGCTCTTCACATACTTCACACTCCTGCCCCCAAAGGTACTCAGCATCTCCTCCAGGAGCCTCTACTACACACTGTCTCCTGTGTCTGCATCTTATGGGCAGTTGGGTGACAAGGATGGGCACCCAAGGGATCCCAGAGCCTGGGAACCCCTTTGGGGATTGAGTAGTGTGAGCTGGGGCACTGGCAGGGAAGAGGAAGGACTTTCCTTCACTCAGAGCAGAAAGACCAAAACCCCTCGGAGACAATGGCAGAGAAGGGAGCCTGACAGGGAGCCCCATTCAAAGCAGTGGGAACCATGGAAACAGCACTTTAGCAGCAGTATAACCCCCAGAGCATGAGCACAGCTCCACGTCCTGCTGCAGAATGTCCCACCTGGAGCTCTGTGCTCAAAGATGTCTGTGTGAGAAGCACCTGGATTGTCAACTTATGATCAGCCTCCAAGGTGAAGCCTTGACAGACCTAATAGTGTTCTGCCACAAGGGAAAAAAACCTGTATCTGCTGTGGGTCTGGTGGCAGGTCCAAAGCTGGGCAGGTTTCTAGAGGCTACAGGAGCTGCCTTGGTCACACGCTGAATCTTGGCACATAGGCACAGATTCTGGAAAGAAGAATTACACTGACCATCAAGGAAATGTTACAAGAACAAGAACAAGTAAAAAGTAATGAGTAACTTAGACAAAGCAGCTGATAGCCATCAGCTATTTCTCAGCTTTACTGATTTGAAAACAACATTGGTGATACAGCAACGTATTTCTTGATAAGCAGAAAACAAATGCATCAGATTAATAACTAACAATCTTGTACTTCAGAAAATAACAGACTAGAATACCTTTATTTAGGCATAATGGAAGATTTAAAAAGTAATCTAAAATTGCAATATGATGCAGAGAGTAATTTGGTGCAGTGCTGATGTAGTAAGATACCTTCAGGGTTGCATATACACCTTTTGTAGGGGGTGTTAGGGTGAGCCTCAGTAAACAGTGCACACTCATTTCCATCTGACAATTACACATGCCAGCCACAGAATACAGAAATACTCTGCAATGTAAATTCCATGCCAGTAGGGGATTTAACGTGAGGTAATCAAATCTGCATATATTGATTTTTAAGAAATATTTTCAGCATTATATAGTAGCACAACAGCCACTATTTCCTGGTTATTTTTTAAAACACAAGACAGCTACACCAGTTTCAAATCTGGAAATTGCACGTGCAGTTACAGGTTAGACAGAGGAGGGAAGGGAAGGGGAGAGAAGGGNAAAACTGTGTACACAAGTAACAGTTTAACTTGTGAAGAACTATTTGTTTTAGTTTTTCTGACCATTTCTGTAACCTAGCTACAGAATATTTTATTTCTGCTGTGTGTTTTCTTTCTCCATTGAAAGTGTTTATCAACATCTCTGGCACAAAAAAGGAATATTAGGACACAAGCTAGCAGTAATTTTCCAAATAAAAGTCCTTTGAAACATGTACATAGCTTATTTTAATCATATGACTCTCACCTCGGGGCAGCTGCTCTCCCAGTATTAAAACCCTTTTTCTATACAGGTAATGGTATGCAGGTAATAACCACTTGCTTGTGGTTTGTTCAGAACCACTTTAAATTGTCACAGGATTTTGATTCAGTGATTTAAGGATTTGAAGATTTTCTGAAATTACTAGCATGGAGAAGATTGAATTTGCCAGAAGAATCACAGCACAAGTGTACTAGAAACACAAATTGGGAAAAAATGGAAAAAGGAAAAACATAAAGGTGAGAAAATTGTTATGTGGAGAAATAAATCCTGTATTTACTATAGAAAGCCTTTATCTGCTTTCATCTGTTACACAGACTATTTTTATTGTGGTTAGATTATAAATGTGCTATGTCAGCATGCTGATTATGAGCTAAATGTGACAATTCAAACTGTGGCATGTGCAAAAACAATATATATCAGTATATGTAAGGATATATACTGACCTTGAGTATGCACAGAAATACATTGTAAAAACACAGGCTTAATGTAAAAGTGACTTTATTTTAAGACCCAAGCATGAAACTGACTAAACAGCTTTGACTCATAAAATGTGGGAGTCACAAATTATGTTTTTTTTCAATATTTCTGTTATTCTTTCATATTGTGATAAGTGAATCTTAATCTGTTTAAAAAATTCAATTGTTGACTTGCTTCTGCCTTTCTGTGGCAGCCTAAAGTGGGTCTTTCTGTTCTGAGTGCCAGATAATTTCCTTAGCAAACACATATCACTGTCAAAAAATAAGTAAAATAAGTAAACTGAAGGTTTCAATCCTAAATCATAGAAAGTTTTGGCTTTTTTGTTGTTGCTGTTGTATTGTCTTTCCACCACATCTGTAAAAAAGTTAGACAAGTCTGTAAATACAAGTTAAATATACTGCCAGCATTTTTAAAGGGTTTTCTATCAAAGAAGGACTAAGAAACCAAAGAAAAAGCCAACCAGAACACAAGCAAGAAATGATAATAATTTAAATCTGTGCCCTTTTTGTATGCTTCATTTTTAATTACTTCTAAGAGGGATTAGGTTTCTGACAGAAGATTGACCTTCAAAAGGGACTGAAGTCCCTTATCTCCCAAACTACTATTGAGCTCTACTTCAGACTGTCATAGATCCAACAGCTTATGTAAGAGCAACATTAATTTAAAAGGTGCAAGCTCTCCTTCTTGCAATCTGCTTGATTTTGAAATAAGCTGAACATGTCTGTATGTGGACAAACCTTATGAAAGTCTAAAAAGAAAGCAGTTATCACAAGCCATTCACCAGTTGTGATGCCACAGCTCCCAAATCTAGTTATTTCTGCTCATGCACCTGCACCTCCCCGTCTGCAGAGCCACATTCTCCAAACACCCTCTCTGCCATGGGAGCACTGGTCCCCTCCACCTCACCCCTGCAGAGCAGCCCAGGTGTCCTCACAGGCACTGAGGCTGCTCTTGTTCTCTTCTCTTGAAGGGTCCCTCTTTTCCTTCCTTGCAGAAGAAGACAAGGGAACTGGATGAGCTCTGTCAGTGTGAAGCAGGAAATGAAGAAAGTATTTTTTGCTTGGTTTGGCAGAACTCCTCAGCAGTGCTTTTTCCGTGAAGAGGGGGTTCCTGGGGCGTCCTTCTGATGTGTCTGAAGCTACTCTCTTCTCATTCAAGTGGCAGAGTTATGGGCTGATGTGAATCATACCACCAGCTCCTGCTTATACAGCCTGCAGGATGTAAAGCTGGAAATTGCCCAGAGCTCTCAAGAAATTATCTGATAGATTTAGAACTATAACTTTCTTTTATTCAATTATTTCCTGAGAAGTGATTTTAAGCTCCTGCATTTGAATAGAAACTCAGCATCAGATTAGTCCTAGAACAGAATCTATAGTGCCTAATAGCCCACTATCTCTCCCAGACTTTCTTCTTTAAAGTCTCAGGGAAGCAATTGTTGGAGCTGAGTTCAGTGAAGTATTTGCTAATGTATTGTCAATTAACAGTTATATTGACTGGAGAATTCAGCTGATTTCTTTGTATATTACAATCACATAAAAAAAGATATCAGGAGGTAATTAAATGAAACCTTGTTTAAAGACACCTAATAGAAATCTACCGATTGAAATATATTTCAAGTTTTTAAAGAACCACCAACATTTATCTCATTGACATGAAATGGGAGTTAGATAAAGAGACTTAACATTTCATTTAGAACATTTTCCAGTCTTTAGGATTTGAATGCTTTAGAGAAAGTATATACTGAAAAGCTCTTTAAAGTAAAGGCTAGATTTCTTTAAGCAGAACATAAACAGAAAATATGTGATGAAGGTTCATTTTTAAATCATAGTTTATAATTGTTTTAAAGCCTTCTCACCTTTTCTCTCTGTTAAAAATAAAACATCATAATGCATTCTTTTTGCTGTAAATTTTTTTGCAGCCAAGTGATTCTTTTTTCTTGGGATAAAATTTCATCCATTGCTGTGATGGATTCTTATCTGTTTAAGAAAAGGTGTCCATCCCTGTAAGGTGACTGCTGATTGTTTGACATTTCCGAAGGCAGCTCATGGCTGGTGCTCTGCCACAGCAGCCAGCCTGCATTGTACAGCACCCTGGCAACCCAGACACACTCAGGAGGAGTTGGGATAAAAATGGCAACTCCACAGGCAAAGCAATTGTTCATGTGCACTGAGCACACCTGTAGAAATCTAGTAATGTATCTAAACCACGAGTTTGCATGTTTAAGCAGAACTTATCTAATGGCAGATTTGAAACACAAATCTTGGTGAGGGGGCTGGTGCAGAAAGTAAGGAATCAGCAGACAGGCACGCTGGCTGAGAATGAAGGCACACCAGCCATAAGGCATCCCAGGTGCTCAGGCCTAGCAAGAGCATTAACAGCACTTACATGATCAGCTCACTAGAAGCTAGAGGAGAAATTACCTACATTCACTGCAGAAGATGATTCTGGATAGGATTTGGGTGCTTGTATCCTCAAATCATATTTGTACTTTACTGAGAGGAAGGGAAGGCAGAGATAAGCACTTGTCAGAAGCAAAGGCAGCGTTGAGAAGAGGGCAATGCTGCTGCAAGGCTGACCACAACTCAAAATTCTGGGCACATCTTGGGTACTTCCAAGGAGAAGAGAACAAGTTGTTACACAGGCTTTCTATTATTAAGCCAGATTTCTTTTTAATGACCTCTTTTAATGACCTTATTTTAATTGCATGGCTGATCTGAATTCTTATATATAAGGACCTGGGGGTTTTTTTGGTTAGGTTTTTGGTCAGTAAGCCTGTATGTGAAGTGGGCCAAGTGGACTAGATTGAAACCAAGATCACTCCATCTATCTGTCAACAGTGGAACGAGATGAAACAGCATAGTTGGGAACTCCTGAGTAATCAGTGCCCTTACATACATGGGGAACCCAAGAGGAGGTCTCTGTGATACCAAAAAATTAAATATGACAAGATTTTTGACAAAGAATTATACCAGGAAAACCCCAGAACAATTCTTGGGTTATGTTAAAATATTACTTGCAAAGACTTACATTTCCCAAGAGAAGCTCATAAAAACACAGGTGGTAAAGCAAACAAGAAGGCAGGAAGCTAAAAAAACACAGTAGGATATTCTAAGACCCCTTTTGACTCTTGAAGTCTGATTGGGAATGATAGAAAACAGAAGCTTCATGTAACTCTCTTGGTTAGACTGTCATTTAATAAAATAAGGACATAATAACAAGAAGGGAAGACTGCAATTGCCAGGCGTGTACAAAAGCCTGGATGTCACAAGTCCCAGAATGGGAAAAGCTGGGGAGCAGTAAAGTGTGATTGGTTAAAACCATATAAAAACAGATCTTAGTGAGAGATCATTCATTACAGACTGGTCACTTCAGCTAACATGAATAGAACAGTCATTTTTCATTCTGCTAATGAATTTTGGGGATTCAACATCATTGAATCAGGGTCAAACTGAGGTTGCCATCAGGAGCAGTAAGTATTAAAGACCAATAGTTAAGGGCTTTTTCCACAAACAGAGACTGTAAGGACTGTAAGGAATGAAAATATCAATCAATTTCTGTACATTTGCAACCAGTTTGAATTCTTTTATCATAACCTGAACATGTAAGGAAAAATATTCTTTCCTAACATAAATCATCTCACAAACATTCAGAGGGAGACTTGGAAAATTACAGTCCTTTTTTGTTATTCCACTCAGGGTATATTTTTTCATAGTGTGTAATGCTGTTCCTGTGCATTTTCCATTTATCTAATAATATAAAAATACGCCATTTGAAGCTTGGCAATCAGACCAATGTGGATGTTACCATCATCTTGATAAACAGATATTTCTGTGAGAGTTGAAATATGGATGTTTTGTCTAGCAGGAAATCTGGCATTCATCCTAGGGTGTCTTCCTTGTTTGACATGCTCTGCAGCTTGTAGATCTTGGAGCGACTGATATGATCACAGGAAGGTTTTTCTGGATGCAGCTGAGACCAAAGTTCAGCCCATTTATGGAAAATGGTAACTTCCAACACGTTTTCATTTCTTACTAGAAGCTAAATTAGCTCAAAAGGCTGCAGAGACATTTCCAGGTTAAATCACAGCTGCTAAGAGGACTTGAACAGAAGGGTTTGTGCTTTAAACCTGTATCAAGAAAACAAATAGAAAACACAGGAGGTGATCCAGAAAGTTGCAACAATAGCTCAGTGTTTGAAGAAATTGTTCAAAGAAAAGGGACAAAATACTTCTGTTGAATATTTGGTTGTCTGGAGATAGAAAAGAATGAGATTAATCACAGTGTCTTTTTTTTTTTTTTTAACAGAACGTGGACAAATGAAAGAAATTGCTCTAAAGTTTAATTTCCTTAAGCAACTCTGAGGGCAAACCAAATGTTTAAGACACAATAAAAGTGTACAAACATGATGTTACTATTTATGAGGGAAGGGATATTACCCTTTTCCATATTCTATAAAATCTCTCAAAGGATTGTCATTTCCTTATTTTACAATTACTCCAAAGTCCTCTCACCCCTCTGTCTATACCTCAAGTCTGTAAAGCTGGGACCTGAGCTGTTCCTCAAAAATCTCTGAAGAACTTGCAGGTCTGCAGATAAAGAGGGCTACATGAATCCCAAGCATAATTTTTATAGACTTTGAAAACTCGATGGTCTTTAAGGGCCTCCCACTGGTGAAACACAGAACTACATTGGTACCCCCTTACAGTAAAGCTCCCTTCGCCTTGGATTTAGGTGTGTGAGAGCTTTGGCCTTTCATATCAGACAAGAAGGGCTCAGATAAGACCTGGGCCAGGGTATGGGGAAGACCCCGAGATTATTTGGAAGAGAGATTCTTGTGGGACTATGTGAAAGGAAGTAAAATTTCCATCTAGAAAACCACTTTCAGTGCCTATTTAACCTCATTCTACACTGAGTTCCCTGAGGATGGGTTACCTGGTTGTGCCATGTGTTATTTTTCAAATGAGTCATGACCTGGTGCATAGAAAGAGAACTTTTTTTAAAGGAACCTATGAAAATTTTAAGGGAAGCAGACTAATAGGCAAAAAGCCAGGGAGAACCAGATAGAATAGAAACTAAGTAGAAACTTGTGCTTAGCCTGTTCCTCAAGCTTTCCTCTCTAGGACTAGAAATGATCTCTAACTCAGCCTAGAGCTGCCAGGCACTGAGTCAGATTTGAAAATATGGTCCTTCTTCACCTAAACTAATAATGCCAGCTCTCTTCAGCCATGTGGCAGTGTCCAAGTCTGGATCATATCACATCAGTCTGCCAGATCACCTAGACACATTTTTCTCTTTACATGCTGTTGCTATACTCCTTTGTTCTGTTTCCATTTCCACATTATTCTTCTTAACTTCACTTTCTCGTGTTTCTCCTGCTCATGAGGAAGAGCTTTCCTGCAGCAGTTAGCTTGAGTGAGTATCCTTCTATCATCCTTCAAGGGGCAATCCATCAATGCTCTGTCCCTGCACTGTGAGGTCCAGGGCCTGCAGCTGGCCTGAAAGGTCTTGGTGGTTGTCAGTGTTCAGGCAGCACACAAATCTAACCTGCCCTTGCAAAAAAAAGTGACATTTCAGCTTTCTTAGAAAGTCATGGGAGCATCTTGTCTGCCTCGTATCAACGTTGTGATGTTGCTGCATGTTCTGGTGGAGGTAGCCAGGCCTTAGGAGTGACCCCTGAACACTCTCCTCCCTAAAGCACAGGCTGCAGACAGTATTATTTCCCAGACTAGGCAGAGGACTCCCTGTTAAGTGAAAAAATGGCAAATTTGGCCTCAGACCTTGGCTGTCCTGGAAAGCAATGACACAGCTCACTGAAGGAGACTGATTCTCCTAAGGGTGGCTACCAAAATAATCATTTAGCAGCTAAGAATATGCATAAGGTTTTACCCACATAGCAAGTTTATCCTACACCTCAGCCCAGGCTGTTGAGCTTTAGCTACTTGTGCCCCCTTCTCCCACTCAGTCCAAAGACACAGTGCTTCCTGGCTCACCCTTTGGGTCACCTGCACACAGCCTGGGTGGAGTGGGGACAGCTGGGTGCTTTCCATGAGGAACAGCTCCCAGAATCACTTCCCTATAGCACTAAGCCAGGGAGCAGGGGAGGGCAAGCAGGCAAGTCCTGGCCACCCTCCCATTGCACTTCAGGTTGCTCTTCTTGGTGGGATCTCAGTTGTTTGTTCATTGCCATCTTCTGAGTGATGTCCAGGGGCTGACAGCACTATCATGGGTACAACAGCAATGAAGCAGGTGCAGCTGGCCAAAGCAGTTATGTTGGATAGAGCTAGCCTGGCAAAGCCACAGCCAGGAAAAAGCATCATTCCATTTCCTAGGTTCTGATAGCTCAAAATTTGCCTCTCCTGGTTAGGAATACAGACACAATGCTTCTCTGCAAAGAGAAAGTCCTGACAGCCTAGCCTTGGGACACTCTCTCTGCTGAGCTGTTTATTCTCGGGCACCACAGGCACCAAAGAGCCAAGAGCATGAGCTGACTCTTGTCCCTCCTGGGTTCCTGAACACTGTGATAAAAAGTAGTAATTTAGTTAAGCACCAAAAAACCCCCTGTGTTTTCTCTTTATTTCAAACCATCCTTAATTTCTGTGTGAAATACATATTCCCTGTGTTCCCTGTATTCACCTCCTGCAACAGACTTCTAACATTGTTCAGATCCTGCCTGTGCCTCCTGCTCTCCAGTGACCAAAAGGGAAGCGTAGGGTGGCAAACTGGGATCTGCAAGTCCAAAGTGAGACTGAAGCACAGTGAGAGAACAGATGTAGGTCAACACAAATGGATGAGAGACTGAAAAATCTGCCTTGGTGTCTGAACCAGCTATGGGAAACAAGTTAAATTCTGTAAGTCATCTGCAAAGGGGATTGAAAAATATGGTAATCACAGCAAACAAAATCAGCAATAGAGAAGTATTCCTTTTACTAGCAGAAGAACCTGTGCTGTATTTCATTAAAGCACCCAAATTCAAGAAAGAAACAGCTGTTTGTGGGATCCTAAAGCACTGGCAGCAGACTATAATTTTAAATGACCCACCTCCCCAAGGCCAAATCTATGGTTACACCAAATCAGGAAAACTCTAGTGCCTTCAAAAGTCCCCAATTGAACCTCAACTTCTGTATCTCTGAGTTTGTGTCTGGTTTCCATCATGAAAGCCATTCAGGCTCATGCTGTCTATAGACAACCCAGTCCCATGCCATAAAGTGACTTCATGTCTTTCAACTCATTATGGATACTAATAAAACACACAGGGTCCTTGACATTTAATCTGCTGTCATAATAATGTTGGAAATACTCAAGATGGGGAAACTCATTTCATAGTTTGTGTCTTTGACTGACTGAGGATAACATTTTATGTTGCCCTGGTAAAGGCCATGTGAGATCATGCCTTTCATGGTGCTTTAAAAAACAGTAAAGAATTCTGTGTAGAAAAGAAAAAGAAAACTCAAACCCATCCCTCTTTTCTGCAGCCATCATTCTTGTTGTGTCCTACTCTGGCTCATGCCTCAGTATTGCAGGGACACCAAAAGCTCAGATCTTCATGGCAGCCAGGAGTGCTCCTCAGATAAGGGTCGGAGACAACCCTGCTCATAGAAGTGTTCTTAAATAGGAAGCAAAGGTCCTTCAAAGAAGCTCTAAAGTTCAAGAGACCCAGGATACATGCTTCTAGACAGAGAGAGCTCCTTCCATGAGCCCCACAGCCCTGGTTCACAGCAGCCTCAGGACTTGGCAGGGACAGCCTTCTCCAAGACAGTGTGAAGCTGGGTAAGGAACATGCCATGGAAATTATACAAGTGGAAAAGCAAGAAGTTACTTAGCAAATGCCCTGGAAGGATTCCTGCCTGTCTGAGGCAACAATGCAGCTTGTCCTGGCCACTTGCAATTTACCACCCAAGGGAGAGAATATGTAATGGAGCAAAAAGGGGTGACACTTTCTGCAAGGAGGCTTGAATTTTTACCTCTGCCTCTCCACCAAACCAAAAGGCTATTGAATGTAATGGAAAGGCTTTCAGGCTCCTTTTGAACCTGCAAAAACCTCCCAGTGATATACTGACACCTCTTCAGAGCAAAACCAACCTGACCAGATTGCCATGCCAAGGAAACCCCAGCTCACTGCCCAGGTGGGAAATGGGGCTGGATTTTCAGGCCAGGGTCCCTTAGCCAGGCACCAGAAGGGTGACGCTGAAAGAGCCAAACTGCTTCTGGGAACACTGGGGAGGCCCTGGGAAAGGGCAGTGGCCAGGAGCCTGCCCCAGGGCTGGTGAGCATTGAGCCTTGCCTGCCCATGCCTGCCTGGCTTCGGAGACGAGGATGCAGCACCTCCTCCAGTGAAATGTTTCACTGTGTGCAGAAGACACACATTCTGCTGGCATTCATCTTTCAGTCTTCTCACTGCCAGTCTAGCTTGAAGGAACTATTACACAGTCTATAAAGTTTAAAAGAATAAGAAAAGCTTAGCTCCCCATTAAATAGTTTGAAACAAAAACTACTCAGTTTATCTCTTCTGCAGCAGCCACACAGACTAGACACATAACAAGAGTCAGAAATGGAACCAGGGTTGCAAGAAAGAAACAAATTTGCAGGAGAAGATGTCGCAAAAATACAGTCACTGTTCCAGTTTGTGAAAGAAAAAGAAAAGAAAAAAGGAAAAAGGACAAAACGAAAATAAAAGGAAAAGGAAAAGAAGCCTGACAAATAAAGCTGCCGGAAAAAAAAAAAAAGCAAAATTAAATAATAATAATAATAATTGTACAGAACACTGTTTGTCAGAAATGCATCCTAAATAGCTCTGGTTCATACTAAAGAATCAGAGCAGAGGCATAATAAATCCTGCCCTTGGATTTAAGGGGGTCACGGTGGTTCTAAGGATTTCTGTTTCCATTGACAGCCCTGATTTTCAGTGTAAGTGCACCACCCTGCAGGAGCAACAAGAAGAAAGTTAGAGGTTTAACAAAATGAACTCTTCTCAAAGCTCTGCTCTGTGTGTGTATCCAAACCCAGAGAGATATAAGCTCAGCTGCAGCAAATGCTGCTCCCATCTCCACTTCCACCTATCATCATGATTTACCAGGCATAGTTAGATTAGCAAATATGTGAATAACTGGAAAGAATGCTGGCACTTTCTGTCCAGAGTAGAAGTGGGAGAAGATGTAAGAAAGTTTGAGTTGTGAATGGAGCTACTCAGAAGCTATTTTGCTTTTCTGTGAAGAGGGATGTATTTAAACTTCGGATGAGGATGAATGATGGAGAAAAGCAGCACAGATTACTGAGCCGGGATGGGGCGAGGAAAGCACGGCAGAGCCGTGCGAGGGAGGAGCAGGAGCGCCGGGGGGGAGCAGCCGCGCAGTCAGGGAGGAGCGGGGCTGGATGGGATCCGCCAGCTCTGCTCTGGGGCACAAATCGCTCGCTGATTTACAATCAAATGAACGGAGGAAAGGCTGGCCCCGACGATCAGGCGTGCGAGCGCCTGCGAGGGCGCTCGCGTGGTCCTTGTGCACAGCCGTCGCGGAGGAAAAACAAGGCTTTGCTCGGAGCTGCCCCTCCGCCTCCTGCTTCCGAAAATCACAGAGCGCCCACCAGGGCCGCGTTACCATCTGTAGCCGCGGCTTTCAGAGAAGGGATTATGTCCCAAGAGGGGCTGACCGGCGTGCACTTTTGCTAATGGGAGAAATCCTTAATGACCCTCTTACAAAGCAGTCAAGTGCACAAAATACTTTAAACAGCCAGTGGAAAGTCAAACCATGTAGTGAGCACAGTGCCCCGAGCCTGCACTTTTTGAAGTGAAAAGCTTGGTGTCCCTCTGGCCAAAACTGAGCAGGACTTCAGCTGCTGTCTCGGCTGCTGGTCATTTAGGTCTTACTAAAGCATCCAAAAGAGAGAAAATATCGAACTAGAGGTTTACCAGCAATCAGAATTTCGGCCCACATCTCTGTATTAATAACAAATGTGAATTTTGATGCTGATGTCAAACAGCATTAGGTGAGTCACTAATCATGAAATTTTGCAGACAAAGGTATTAGAAGAGAGAAACAACACAAGACGCGATCCGGCAAACCAAGCCTCTCACTAGAGCTCTTGTAACTCAAGTCTGGCCGCACCTCCGGGGCACGGCCAGCAGGATGCTGCTGTCACCAGCATCAGTCCCCTCTAGATATCGCCACCAAGGAGCCGGAGCAGAGCCTGCTGCTCAGCTGATGCCACCGCAATTGCCGACATGGTGGAAGTGCTTCTGCAGCGGCTGGCTGGATTTCTGGAGGACTGTGTTGCAGGACTTCACAATTTTCAACCAGTGTTGTGAACAGCCTGTTGTTAAACCAAGTGGAGATGGTCCGTATTTTTTTCTTTAGCATTTTAAGTAAAACGTTTAGAAAACTTGGCACCTTTGGGATTTCCTCATTCTATCATTTGAGCAACATTTTATTCTTCCTTTTATAGGGTCTTGATTAAGTTTGAGGACTAGGAACTGAATTTCAGTCTTTTTCAAAACAAAGTCCATATTGTCAGTGTGAAGCACAAACGTGGATGTGGGTGAAAAATTTGTTCATTGCAGAACAAAAGCTCATCCTATGAAAAAAAGATAAAGAATGAATCTGAGCTTCCAGTAGGACAGTTTTTGCTTGTTTCCCTCATGCAATGAATTAATGCTTATATTTAGCTCTCTCCTGTTCACTCAGAGTTGTACTAGGCAGTAGTATCTGTTTGGAAAACAGGCAAAGGAAAATAATTTTTTTTCTCTTAAATTCAGCATCTGATTTCAATTATTCTAATATCTTTACAGATTGAGTCTCTGAAGTTCCTTTGTGCTGGATGAAAAAGTGTTCCTCTGTGTGATTCTTCTTTAATCAGTGATGAAATTTGTTCTTTCTGATAATACCTCCTATTTTTAAAAAGCCTATTTCTGATGTGTTTAGTCTAGGATAAAATTCTGTTAGTATCCATCTAGGGAGAACAGAATAACTCATTTCATAACAAACCTATTTTTGTTTCTAGTTGTGTTTGTAATGGAATAGGAAACAGTGCTCCTGTTTTCTACTGAGAGTACTTCAAGCTATCCTTCATAATGAAGTACGGGTCTGATTGACTGCTCCTGTTTTTCCAGCTGGAGAGTGAGCCTACACTGGCCGTTAACATGAAGGAACATCTACTTGGATACATTTTTTACTCAAAATCATTGCTGTAAACCAGAACAAGATAACTGCCAAATAAGCCTGTTTCTGTGTTAATTGGACTATCACATTAAACCCACAGAGACAGGGCATTTGAAACAAAGATCACAAAAATGTCAGTTTTCTCCACTGACTCCTTCCAGCCCAGATGAGCTGTTAATGTCGCTAATTGGCCGGCCTGTAATCCAGTGCAATCCTGAGAGGGGACATGGAAAGGGCATAATTGTGGTGCTCATGGAAAAAAAAATGCCACTCCTCACATTTCAGCTAATCTATAGCTCTGCATTTCAATTATCCTTTCCAGTAACAGGATGATTGCTTGCATTCAGTAATGAACCAGAAACCAGGAACTTAATGTTCTCATCTGCCAGGCAGTTTTTCTGACTTTTAGACCAATTGACAGCTATAAAAAGCATTATAAAATATGGCATGATTTAATAGGTGCAGCTTTCATCTACCTCAACGTTGTTCAAAATAGCTTTAGTTAAATATTATTTTCCAAATAGGGGGATGTCAAACCTTATCAGCCAGGGTCCACTACTAAAGAAGCTTTTTTGTGAATACCTAGAATTTGACATTTGTTCTTCAGTTTTTTAATAAATCAAGAGTGCTAGAAAGGCCTGTATTTTTCAAAGTTCAATCAGAAATAGATTTAATTGAATGACACATCTAACATAACTGAAGAATGATACATCATCATAAATGAATCTTCCAGCATTTCAGGGAGGAACTCATCAAAATAAAATTATCTATTAAATTTATATATTTTAATAATGTATTTGAAAGCATGCTGGAGTTTCAGAAGATCAAGAAATTGTTTGGGGATTTTGGGTTTTTTAAAAGGCAATGGTGGCAATAAAAACACATGGTCCTATAGATCTCATTTTTGCATTTTTAAATACATTTGAGGTGTAGCAACTCTTTTGCAAAGTCTTACTTTCATCATCATAAGTTTTCATCTTAGATGCCTAAATTCCTTTAGCATTCAGGCTTTTAAAATCCGATTCTCACCAGAATTTCAATTAGACTTTTGACTACAGTAATTTTGGAAATTAAAGTCAAAAATTAAACACTCTGAAGACACTTGAGAATTTTCCTGGGTGGTGCAGGGTTTTTTTTTTGGTTGTGTGTGTGTGTGTGTGATTTTTGTGTCACTCCAATAACCAAAGGAAGAGCTGTAAGAGGATGCCATGAGTTAATGTAAATCATTATCCAATTACCTTCAACTTCTCTCACACTAAATTTTTTTCATCTGTTATTTGAATTCATGCTATCTTTACATACAGTATGACTTCCTCTTGCTTTAGCACACTTCCATAACTAACTAGTTCCACAACAAGCTACAGGCTCTCTGATGACTTCTGGTTTGTGACAGGGCAGTCGCCTCATCATGTGACTGCACATATCACATTGCATGAGGTTAGAACTGCAGAATAGCTTTATTTCATAATCAAGAGAAGCTCCTTTAAAAATATGAAGTCCAGACAAGTGTTGCATTTTTAGGCATATATTTTACTAGATTAACTGAAAAACTGGACAAGCTCCCCAAAACTAAACACAAGTTGAGAAAACTATTCAAAGTTTAACTGCACATATACAAGCTGGAACAGCCAAAAGCTGGTAGCTGGCATTTGTGCAGCAAAGGCAGAGGGTGAGAGATGATCAGCTAGCTATCTCCTAGGGGAGACAGAAAAACAGCTAGGAAAATAATTTATAACCTATAAAGGGAGGTAACAAAAATGACCACAAAACCAATACCTCAGATATAACCACCTTTTTTTCATTACTACTATAAATATTCATTCCTAGACCTGTCTTTCAAAATTACTTGTAGCTTTCCCTAGAGAACAGGGCTGAGAGATTAGAGATGAAGTGGCTGCTTTGCAAGGACTGTGTCCACAGGCCATGGGGTTTTCCTCCTTTATAAAAGGCAGTGGCTGCAGGTTCCAGCCTGGGCCCCCATGGTGGCTGAGATTCCTCACCTGAGCACTGTCCCACATGCTGGGATGTGCCAGTGGGAGGTCTGGGACAGGTGGGATTCTTTCTGCCATGGTGGTGGCAGCGCTGTGAAACACCAGGGCAGGCACAGCCTGGTGAGAGCCAGCACAGTGCAAGCCACAGGGAGACACAGCCTTTGCTGTGAGGGAGCACAGCTGCCTTGCTGTCTGGGTGACAGCTGAATGTGCGAGGCAGGAAAGGGCACCCTTGCTCTGAGCACTGAGCGCCAGCAGTTCATTGCTGGCATTAACCTCCCTCTCTTGTCACTTGCCCTTCTGACAGGGCACACAGCAGAAATAAAATACCACAAAGCACAAACTCAGTGGCAGAGAGACAGATGAAATCTAATTTCCTTGATTTTAGAAGCCTTGATGGTAAGCAAGGTGTAAAAAAAACCTCCATCACATGGTGGCAGGTGGAAATGAGAGATCTCAGAGGATCTACTCTTTTGGCCATTTCTGCTACCAGATTCCCATGGCTCATTTTTATTTAAAAGTGGATTTTCTGAGAACTGGAATAGGCCAGGGACTTTGGCAGAAGCCAAATAAAACTAGGTGAATGAGGGGTGGCAGTAATGATTTTTCAGCAGTGACAAATTACTTCAAGCAGGGATAAAAGCAAGAAAATTGGAAGAAATGCTTTGACGCATAGTAAGAGCACACAAATGGTAAGCATCCTTTTGGACATCTTACTGGAAAACTCTGTGTGACAGCAGATAAAAAGAGGTGGGAAAAAAACTAGTCTGGCTCTCAGTCTGAAACCTGAGAGTGGCTGGAAGATTGGTAAAATGTCAAGACGAAGAGCAGTGATACGTTGTTTTACAGGCTTAAATGTGCTGGCGTGGCTGTGGATACAAGCCTGTGCCAGTCCATGGCCTTTAAAAATGTCTGTCCATTACTCTGCAGCCTCACCCACCCACTGTGTCTACTGGTTATTACAGTCCTTCATTTGATTTCAGTTCACTTGTGAGAGCTCAAGGTAAAAGCTCTGATCAGGTTTGAAGTCTGACTGGGTTTTTCCCTGGATGAAATATCAGGCGCCTTTTTCAGTAAGTCTTGTAGTTACTTTAAAAAGGAATGTTTGTTTTCAGACTACATTTAAAGGCTAAAACCTATATTTCTTTTGAATTCAAGATCCTTCTGATGTGTTCGGCACCTTAAATCCTTCCAGGGAGGCTAAATACCTGCACAAAGCATGCAGGTTGGAACTCCACTAGAAACAGAGCCATACACAACACAAGAGTCTATAGTAACAACAGGTGAACCCTGGGCAGGAAGAAATGATGATGTCTGCTCCAGATCAGAAGGCTTTGGAATGCTGAACACTTGCTTTATTAAAACTATACTATTTTACATTAATATACTATTTAAAGAGATGCTATACTATTCTACATACCTACTTCTTGCTTACCATATCTAACCACAAGCTCGTGACTCTCTCTGAGAGCCTGAGACACAGCTGGATCCGACTGGTGATTAAACCCAAACAACCTTCACCAGAATCCAATCAAGCCATCACTGCAGGTAAACAATCTCCATACCACATTCCACAGGGGATAACAGGAGCAGCAAGTGAGATAAGAATTGTTTTCTCTCCTCTGAGAAAGAAACTTCTCACTGCCTTTCCCAGTAAATCCTTGGGAAAAAGTTATGCCTTGCTTTTCTCTGTAAAGAGAAATGAGGCAACAAGAGTAATTCCATATGGCTGGGGAGAAAGGACTATTCAAATTAAAAAGACTAGGATGTTTCAAGTGGAAGAAAGTGACACCATAGGTTCAGGAGGTTCCTGGGTGAGAAATGCCTTTTTCTTATCATTCCACTCTTTTTCACACATAGCACATCTACTGCCTGTATTGAACCACTGCCTTTTAACCACAGCCCTTATGAAACCTTTGAGGCAGTAAATTCAGGAAGAAGAACCAGCAACTTTAATTAGGTATCGTACATATTGCTTTCTTATCCTATGAGTCCTTTCCTCAGTCATAGCAATTCCCATTTAGAGGAAATATTACTGCATTCTTGTTTCCTAGTTTGGGAAGACTCTGCAAGATCAGCAACTGTTGTGAAGCCATATACCCAGGAGTTCAGGAAAGGTGAGAAGAGGCAGCTCCTCAAGCAGTGGCACAGTTAGCATTCATGGAAGCACCACAGAAGATGGTGACAAGTCAAGACATCCTTCATCTCAGATCACCCATTTGGCAGGGCTTAGATAGCTTGAAGGCCTCTAAGAGGAACATCTCTTGGATGTTTCTGATCAGACCTTTCCTATGAAGAGGAGGCTGGAAGCCTAGAGGCCCTGGGATCTTAGGCATAAGTTTCACAGTCCCCCACCAGCAGCTTCACTTCCATTGCCAAACAATGGAATTGGCACAAACTGAGAAGAGCCAGGGCTGTGCAGGGATGTGTAACTCAGGACAGAGCACCTGGAGACCAGGCACCAGCACAGGCAGGTCCTTGGAAGAACCCAGACCCCATCCCTGAGCAATTACTGAAAGAATGACAAGCACATGCTGAGTGGGGACACAGAACAGCCCTTACAGCTGGGACTGAAAAACAGAGAGCAGCTGCAAGAATTGAAGGAAAAGCAGGTTTTTTGCTCTGCACCCACAAGCAGTGACTTCTAGCAAAAAATGAAAAGAATCACATATGTGACAACAGGGAACACTGTGTGGGACATGTTAATGACCTCAAGAGGCAAATATGAACAGTAGTGCAGAGCTGAGGTACTGACTTCTGTGTAACAGGGAAATTATGTGGGAAATGCTTTTGATCAGAGGACAAAGCAGAAAACAAGGCTGCTTCTTCAGAGGCTGGATAGGGGCTGGATAACCTGCCCTGAAGAGCTGACCCAGAACTCACCCATGACACACCAACAGAGAATGGCCATGCCAAGGATACCTAAGTAGCAAATATCCTCTTGATGATGAGGAGATGAAAAAAAATTAATTATTTTAAAGGCTCATAGCAGAGGTACTCTAGTCCCCAGGGTACCATGCATCCACTGGAGCAAATATGCTCCATGGTGAAGCAATTCCCAGCATTTGAAAAAAGCCCTCATACGCCAGACTGCACCAAGGGTGCACAAGAAGGGCTGCAAACAGGCAGTGGGCTGACTCAGAGGAACTCCTCACAGGCAAGGCTACACTGACTCAGGAAACCTTCAGTCTGAAGCAAAGGGAGCACTTAATCATCAGAAGTCGGACACAGACCAAAGGAGTGATGAACCTGGAGCCACAGGCACAGCAAGGTGGGAGGCAGAAGCTTCAGAGCTATAGTAGGAAGCCAGCATCAATAAGAACTTCTGTGGAAACAAACCCAAAATCAGTCTGTGGCTTATATAGCAGTCCTTCTGTTTGGGTTTGAAAATGGAGCAAGAAGTTGAAGGCATCTCTGCTGGGGAGGAGGAGCTCTCTGAGCAGCAGAGCTGACACGCCACACACCAACACTTCTTTTCCAGAGGGGAAATGGATGATTTTAAGAAAGACAGGGAGGGAGAGTTAAAAAGTATGCACATGGTATGATGTTTCAAAAATCAAGCAGGCTGTAGTGATCCATCTCCACATGAATGTTAGAGGATTTTTTTGTTGTTGTTTTTAAATTGTGAGTCCATTAAAAAACAAACAAATCATGTAGTAATGCAGTGAGTCACACCTGCCTATCTCTAGCCATGAGGATGTGTGCCAGGAGTCAGAGGAGCCACATCTGTTATGCATCTTATCAGCCCCTGGAGGGATAATGCAGAAGGATTTCAGGAGACTCAGTCTGCTACAATCAAAGATGTCTCAGACAGCAAAAAGGAGACCTTGAAGTCCCTACATCCATTCATCCCACATCTGCCTTTAAGGTACACTAATGAACATCCTCAGCAGCTTCCTCTGTAGCCCACAGCAAATCACCATGCCAGTGCCTTTCAGCCCAGCCAGCCACCAGATCATTCCAGTGTGGAGAATTCCAAGTCACTGGAAGTGCACGAGTCTTTGTGACCCAGTGGGCAGGGCAGTTCAGGGAAGACTTCACTCACAGTTTCCTTACTGATTTCCTTTCTTCATCTTTGTGCATTACCAGCTCGTATTGTGGGCTTGTCAGGGAAAAAAAAAATATGCTACTCACATATCTGTGAAAAAACAGATTTTTTCCATGTGTTTGGTCCTTAAGGGCTCATGTGCACGTCTCCCCACCTTGGTGTCTCTTTATGCCTACAAACCTTTTCTCTGGAACCTTTTCTCTGAGTGTCCAAATGCTATTTTGACTGCCCTGCCTCTTCACAGGGTCAAATTGGATCTATTCCCATTAAAAGAAAAATAAATAGAGTTTATTAAGAGGTCCAGGTGTCCCTTCACCCCCAACTGGAAACTCTTATATTAATCACTTTTTGATTTTTTTGAATTGACCTTCTTGGTGAAATATTAATGACAGATGTGTTTATTCTTGTGCTGTGATCAAACACTAAGAACACAAAAGTCAAGGCCAAGCAAATAGAAATGTATTTCAATATTTACTTTGGAGGTGACAGAAAATTATCAGCGAAGAGTTCTCTTCCAATTAATGTTATCATTGCTATTGCAAATAGTGAATGACAGCAATGTTTTCACATACTGTAAAGCCTGGGTCTAATTGACACTCATGATCAACTCTAAACTTCTATTCCTTGTAAATGATTAGAATAAATGTGACAACAAAAAATCACTAGACCTTCACTAGGTAATGAAACTGTGAGTGATGAGCAGCCCGTGATACTGCTTGTCACACTGCCTTGATTGCTTTCAGGATGGATTTAAAATATTAGTAGATGGCAAAAAAGTGGTGGGTGTCATGCTCAAATTGTGGCAAGGCATTTTATAGCACATAAATATTGTGTTCCAAATTCACTTTGAATTGGATATGAGCATTCCCACAGGAGTGGCAAAGTGACTGAGAGGACACTAATAACAAAGGGAGGGGACAAGTCAGCCAAGAGAAAGTGTTGGGAACTGAAAGGAACCAAGTTAGGCTCTAGGTTATGCATGGCCCCACTGCAGGATGTGGAACGTACTTTCTATTCTTGCCATGGGGAGAGGGGAGGTGAAGGAAGTGTCTCTCTCTCTCTGTCTTAATCTGCCAGGAGGTAAAGGCTCCCAGAGGCTGACTCATTAGAGAGTGAAGAAAAACTCCTGGCCCTAAGCTATATTTTAAAATAAAATAAGACTAATTAAAACATTTCTGGCCCAAAGTCTAAAATTATCCCATGGAATTTAGAGGTCTAAAATTACAAGCCACTTGCTGTGTAAATATATTAATTTCTGTAGTGTAGCATGGTGAGAACTGCTTTCCTGCAACAGCCAGAGTTGTCAGTGTGCTGGCAAACAGAGGAACTGCTACTATGCAACAAGAAATTGGGAATTATGTAAAAATGAAAAATTATGGAATTATATTACTTCACCTGCAGTGATAAGATATGAAAATACGATGAACACTCCACTCATGTGACTGTAATACAGCAGCTCATGAGAGAGCCAACTTCAATCTGAGAAATAGTAATAACATTCCTCAGGACACAATGATCTTGCAAAAAGAAACCATGAGCTGAAAGTCTTGTGAATTTGCAGGCTATCTCACAGGGAAATGAAAGCCATTATCCTGAAAATATTCATGAACTTGCTGAGCTTTACATATGAGAGTGTTCCTATATTAATCTTTTCTCTGAACTTATCTAGCGGGGTGATACATTTTCAGCCAGGAGCATGTTGAACTATTCATTTTAAATACACAGTCTGATGAATTTAATCTTCCTTTTGTGAATCAGCCATAAACAGATCCTGATCTGTGAGAGAAATTGCTGTCCTGAAGAGTAAGCAAAAAATTTAGAGCAGTTTTCTGGCTAATGGCCTATTTCCAAACCACTTGCTTCAGGAGCCTACTTTTGTGGGTTGTTACTGATTACATGAACCTGAATAGTACCAATCTCATTTCCTGAAGGGTGACTGAAATACTTGGGGTGAGAAAGCAAGGAGCAGTGAGTGCTCTTGCTCACTGAGCAGCACTGGTAGGAAAAGCTCTTGCTCTTCTCAGTGGCTGGCAGAAAAGGAAGCAGCAGCCAGACAAGGCAGTTCTGGAGACAGAGGTAACAGCCAGAGCATTGCCACACTACACCTCCTGCAGGAGCCTTCAATGCAGAGGGATGGGGAGGGAGAAAATGGCAACATCAGATGTCCCTGAAGCAGCCAGGGCAGCGTCCCACATGCTCTGCTCTGGCAGAGCAGAGGGCCGTGCGTGGGAGCTGTGCTTTCACACTACTTTGGGTGGAAGTTTGTTAATTAATTTGAAATGGAAATTTTTGATTGTGTCTTGCATGAGTAGTTCCCTTGCACTCCCCCACCAGCAGTGGCAGTGGGCAGCTTTAAAGCCAAATAGGCAAAATAGAGTGTTGGCAGAGCAAACTGGTGCTTGTGGCAAACAGGAATCATTCCCCCACCTCTTCCCCAGTACTGCTATTTGAGCAAGGCTCTCTCTGTATCCCATTTTGTCAGATGGGTCTGTCTCTCTCCACTGCAGATCACTACTATCTGTGAGTGATCACAAGCTGTTTCCTCTCCACACTCCAGAAGCTCTCTGGACTGTCAGAGTTTTAGTCCCAGCTTCTTGAGAAACTGAAGGAAAACGATACCATGACCATAAACCACTGAGTAAATCACTTGAATATCCCAAGAATCACTTCATTTTCACAAGAAAACAATTGTCCTACTGAGAAAACCCTCTTGGTGAGCCTACTTGATGCTGAGTCCAAATTACATAAATATGACAAGTTTTGTGTAATTTAGATAAAGCACATGAGTTAAAGTCCCTTGACCAATTGAATGTCTGGTGTTTATTTCTATTTTATTAACAAATTAGTCTGTTGTCTAGGAGAATCAATAAACAACTTGAGAGCAGAAAGCTCACTGCACTCATTAAACTTGGTATGATTTGTGACGAGGAACAAGGCTTCCATTTATCAGAAGCCAGCTGAAAGAAAGCCAGAGCACTTCAGAAAGATTAGTCAAAATGTCCCAGACCCTTAACAACTTCTTAGAGAGCAAAGAAAGTTTTTGGAGATGCTCTCCCCATGTGAACCTCTAGTTAAAGAGCACGTGGCAGAGTTCCAGGTATTTAAGTGCCCAAGTTTAGCCCTGAACACACTAACTCTGAACCAAGCTGATGCTTTCTGATGTCTAAGAAACATCTACAATCTTCACTGAACTAAGACCAGCTGTTCCACAAGCATCCACTCTTGGCTAGAAGCATGGATTTATGGCTTATTGTTCATGGCTCCATAAGAATGCATAAGGATCCACATCAACTGCACAGACTGGGGCTCACTAAACCATTTGTTTTGGAACAAGATTTTTGCAAATCTTTGGATTATTTGAACTGATTTATATATCTTTAAATACTCCTTTCTCATCAGCAAGGCCAACTGCTGACTGTAAATATTATGACTATATTATCTTTAATTCAGGGATATTTGTGATGTATTGATGTATTTTCCTTCAGAAATATTGTGCCTCCTTCTTCTCCATCTCTTTTCTTTAAGAAAGCAATGGACACTCTCTGAATAATAACTGTTTAAATAAATTGCTTAACTCCCACAAGACCAAAACACTGTAGGACCTGGTAGCAGAGAAACAAGATGTCATTCCTACAGGTATTTATTTCCTGCTATGACTTGGTTACAGGCCTTATGATTGAGTTCTTCACTGATTCTGCACACATGCACAGCACTGTCTCCCTTTGCACTTTGAATAAACTATTCCTAAGATGCAGAAATCTTCCTGTGGTTGTTTCCCTTTTTCTTTTCTCTGTAAGGCTTATGCTTTTTGTAGTGCATGATAAAGACAGGCTTTCCTCCTTCAGAAGTGATTAAGCTCTTCAATCACTCTCTACAGTAAAACAGGTTTTTCAAAGAGTTTATGTGTGTTTTATGTTTATCTGAATTTTCCCACTCTGTAAGAGATCATCTCTGTTTTCTCTCATCATGCAAAGTCCTAAGTGTCTCATCCTAATTAACAGTTTGCTGTGAGCAAACTGTTGCCATCCACAGCAATTGTGTCTGTCCATAATCTACAGTCAGAGGACACGATCTGACTCAAGAAACCCTTGCAAGTTTGCTTTGCCTGTACCTCATTGCCTTCTTTGTATGTCAAATATTATCCCAAGTGCAAGTGAGAACTGAGGGGAGAGTCAATATCATCTGAATAATATTCCCAGCATTCATGTGTGTGCTGTAGTGTCCCGTGCAGCACTCCTCCCTCTCCCCAAGCCATCAGAGCAGAGCTGCCAAGGGTTTGGGTCAGCAGGACCCTGCAGAGCCCCAAAAGGGAATAAGAAGGCTGTTCTGGCTAAGAACATCTTGCATTTGAGAAATAATTCTTTCTAAGAAGTCCTCAGGATTTTTCCCATTTTCACCTCTGAGGTCAAATCGGTCAATAATGGAGCTAACAAGATGGAGGGGGAACCTGGGCTCCCACCCAAAATCCACTAAAGAGGCTTATATGCACAAGGAGTTCAAGGGTTTCAAATAGTCTCACCCAGCACTCTGCTGAACACAAGCTTGCCTCAAGCCCCAGCAATGTCTGAGTAAGAGAAGGGTATTCTACCCTTAAACTTACCACATTTGATCTATACTTCACCATCAAATATAACATCCAAAGTTAATAGGATGAAAAGTGTGAGCTTAAAACAACAGGGAGAAAATTGCCACTATCAGACCAAAACATTCCTAAAACTTGCACCTTGCAACACCTGAAACCTTTCTTTCTAAGACTGTTTTTCTGGTTTAGCTGGGATTTGTGAGATAGAAATATTTCAGATAGAAGTATTTCAGCAAAGATGTCAATAAAGCCTCCAAAGTACTCCTGGCCTGTGAAGAAATACATTTTGATTCTAAAATGGAATATCCCTCTATGTCTTTTGGAAGATCACCCCAGTGTTTCATCAGAAAAAACCAAGTCTAAATAAGTGTGATTATTCTTTAGCAGATAATGAGGAAAATCTTCCTTGCCAGTACAAACTGAAAAGCCCAGTGTAAAGAATGAGACTGAGTGGGCTGGAGCAGTGAAAAGAGGTGGCTTTTAGTGGAAGGTCAAAGTGGAGTGAGTGGATCACTTCAAGATGTTTCTCCACCTCAGCAGTGCCTGTTTGCAGCCTCGCTGCACAGTCACAGGCGTGTGCAGTGACCACCCACAGAACTGAAGCAGCTGAACTTTTGCACAGCTTAAGAGGCAAACCCAGCACTGAGAGCAGTGCTGAATCCAGCTCTGCATTTTGTGCTTATTTCATGGTGCTTTACAGAGCATTCCTGAAGAGTTCTGCTTTCAATAGGTAGGATTTGTTGCAATGTATTATCTTGCTACCATGCATTAGGGTGATTTTGATCGAAGAAGATCTGACTCATAACTTTACACTACAGGAATAGGCTGGAGTTTACTGGAACTGAGCAATATCAATAAACAGCAACAGTCATATTAAGGCTCTGTGGTTTGGCTCATTTAGCATGCTGGCTTTATTAAATCTGGCATAAGTTGACATTATGCATCATCCAAGGGCTATTTGGTAGAATTTGTCAGGTTTTAAAGAAATGCTTTCAAAAGAAGATTAGAAATATTTCCTATATAAACAGTGGTGATTTTTTTACTAAAGGACCTCCAGAACTCTGGCAAGCTGCAGAAATCCAAACACTACTTGCAGACCTACTAGGTTTAATTGTGTTTTAACACATTCCTATTCTGACAAAAAATCTGAATTTTCCCACTCTGACAAAATTATTGCTTTCAATTTTGACTGAAGAAATGTCAATTTTCTCCCTCTCAGTAAAAATCCTAGTTTTCAGGGTGAGATGGTGCCAAAAGATCAATGGAAAGCTATGGCACAGAGCACTTCTCACATCACAGGAACACTTCAGCAGCCAAAGCAAAAGGGGAAGAGTTGGTCAAGGAGGGAGAGGATATCTCCTCACATTTCTACAAAATAACCAGTTGCACTAAAGGGTGGATTCACTAATCAGTAGATCACTAAATTTTTATTTACCCAGGCAATCAGGTTTTCCATCTACAAAGAAGTAAAATATTACTGCACAGGTGAGGTGGGTTTCACACTAAAATGGTAACAGACCTTGGAGAACCTCCAGATGTGAATGACAAATACAAAATGAGGTTTTACAAAGAGGACACTGCAAAAGGCACGGGGCTGACAATGAGGGTGTGCAGAGCAGAAGCACAACCATCAGGAATTGATTGTTTCACAGATGCACCAAAAAAAGGAGACAAGAAAGTAAACACTTCCTGAGAGCCACATAAAAGCAGCCAGTGTACAGGATCCATCATTCTTCTTTCTCAGCAAAATCCCCTGGTCAGACCTGCCAGAGCTGCTTGCTTAAACTGTAGCTATGAGTTTAAATTTGGTTTTGTGCTAAACAATTTCATTATCTCATCACTTTTTTGTTTCTTTCTCAGTTGTTTTGCTATATATTTTTAATATCTCTCTGCAAATAGGTGAAAAAATGAACCAGGACAGTATTGGGGTTTTGCAGAGCAGCTATTCATGTACCATGGCCTTGTGCTCATCTCCATAGTCAGATGCAGAGTGGGTGACCTGCCTGATTGGCCTGACCAGGAGAGCCTGGAGGCACAGGGAACAGGAAGAACTGCAGAGCCTGAGCAGCATGTCACAGGGGAGAGACTGTCCCCACATCAGAGGGTGGGTTGCACACACATTTCTGGCCACTGTAATGGGGGTCCCAGCCCCACAGCTGCCAAGACTGATGCAATAGTTGTGGAAGGTCTGGTGAAGAAGTAAACAGAGCACCAGGAAGGGAAGATCAGCATTCAGGCTGCATCCCTGAGAGCCTGCTGAGGCACCACTCAGATGGAGGTGCTGGTCCTCACTCTTGCAGACAGAGCCAGAAGGACAGATGCTGTCTGCTGAGTGCCTAAAGCAGTGGAGATCTCCCTTGGGTCATCTGCTCTTGCTGAGTGGCACTGCTTCGTCCAACAACTCACAAATGTAACGGGACTTGATGCTAAACCCAGGGTTTTCCATCGCACACCCTGTAAGACCCACTGCTTCCTGGATTTCACTCTGCTCAAGCTGCTTTCAAACCCACTGGCACTACTTGGCACTTGGGAAATTAATTTCAAACCAGAACTGCTCCTGCCAGCAACAGTGCTGGCTCAGCCAGAAGCAGATATCATCAGCTGGGTGATGAGTGCTCATCATGTCCATCTAATAGGACCCAAAATGTAACCAATGTACACTTTTCTCGTGTATGACAATCTACACAATGTGAGATAAAGTCGAATCCAGCACAGAGGATAGTCCCCACTCCAGCAGGAAAGGGGACCAGAGGCCATCCAGAGAGCCCTGCCAAGCTGCACATCTGATTTCATGAGCATGGAGCCTCTGCTGCCTCTGTGGAATAAGTGGGCTGATGTGAGAGGCCTCTAGTCAGAGTCAGGATTGCTACAGACTGGGGAAGAGTCACACAGAGAGCAGAGCAGGAGCAGCATTCTGCAGGGGCTACAGCCAGGGGCCAGCAGCCACAGATGGACAGACATTCCAGCTGATAGGGATCTCAGGAGATCTCTACTTGTGAGGCTTCAGAAGGGATTTGTACCCTGGGGAAATCAAGTATGTTGTCACAGTATCACGTAACAAGCTGAGATGGGAATAAACCATCTGGTGAGATGTCTGTGGAGCGGGCAGCCGGGGAACAAACATCCACTCAGGGAGTCGACATGCATGAACTGACCAGCTCTGCTGACATCCAGTCTCACAGCCTGTCCACAGAGCGCCCTTCTATGTAAACATAATGAAGGGTCTGCTGCTGAGAAAATAGGCCCATAAACTTACTCTGATTAAAGTACTTGTGAAAAATTGCTGTCTGGGGTCCCAGTGTAAGTGATATCAGCATAATGTGGGCCAGCATTGAGAAAGTTATTCTGTTATAATATCAGAGAAAATAAAATACATGAGAAATATGCTTTATTTATATGCCTTACAAATGAGCAGTGAGAAATATCTCATGTAGGTTTCCTGGATTACCTGCTAAACAAGAGTCATCAAAGACTAAGCATCCACAGAGCACTTGTTCTATCAAATGTTAATACCCCTAAAACTCCCTGAAAGCAGATTGTTCTGGTTTGAAAGCAAAACCAGTGAGAGACTCTAAGTCAGAAATACAATTTATTAGGAAAAGGGAAAAAAAATGCATCCAATAATACAAAAGAAAAACCACTGACAGAGTCAGAANTAAATAACAAGAGATACATCGCTCTCCATTTTTCATCCAACAGCACAAGAGATGTTACAGTTGCTTTGGTAAGTGAACTGAGAATTTCACTTTAGCAGAACTTCCTTGAGCATGTTTGTGCTCTCTATTAATTTTTAAGAGCCTTTCACAGCATCCCCCATGCCCGTGTGACAGCCTTCTATCTCCTCCAAAAAGGACTCACAGAAGCTCCTTAAAGATTGGGTTGAGACAGCAAGGTCAGGATACTGGGAGCAAAAGCTTAGAGCCAATCTGAACTGGTAACTGCATTATCATATCTTGCACTTGTTTCAGTGGACCTCCTCAAATGAGATGGAGATCTCTAAAGAAAAGAATTTGCATTGGTGAAGAGGAGAATTTAAAAAAAAAGAAAAGAGAGAGAGAGGCATAGTAAGTAGACACAGTAAGTAAAGGAAGGAAAAAGGAAAATCAATGTTCAATATTGGTTTTGACTGAGATTTTTAGTGGAGGTACCAGACCTGCTCTCCAACGTGGATTTTGCTTTGGAATCCACTACTGGATCTTGAACATTTTCATTAAAATGAAATGAAGCCTGAGCCTCCAATCCTTTTCTGAGATCTGTGACCACGACAGCATTGCAGCTTAAAGCATAAAATCTCTTTGCTGTGTTATTTTGGCAGAAAAATGGAGACTTTGCACACCCATGAAATTCAACTGGTGCGATGGCTTTGGGCATTTGTTTGTCTTTCAGCACACAAAGCCCTTTTATTCTGATACCTGTCATTAGCTGATGGTTGTGTTTTCTCCCCTTTATCTGACTGTATCTATAATATATATAGAAATATATTTATAGAATATAAAAATATATTTATAAATATATTTTTATATTCTATAAATATATTTCTATATATTTACTCCTGTTTCCAGTTATTACTTGGTTTGTTTTACTAATATAAATCTGTAAGTTTTGTCCAACAAAAACTTTTGAAATGTCACTCTGGATGGTATGTGTCTTTTCTCAAAGCAGCAAAAATCTAAAACTCTTACATAGAACATCTGTGTGTGTTAGATTCCTTGGTTTGGGCAATGCTTTGAACACACTCAATTTACATTTCATTTCATAGACTTGCTCATGCCTGAAAAAGAAATAACCTGATAAATTATTTGCAGTCACCGCCAGCTTAAGCAACATCTGAAATGCTTTGTTGATAAGTGGAACTTTTCAGATTATTTTTGGTTCCATGACATACTGCTGTACATAACCCAGACTGGAAAATAACTGACAGTCTCTAGCATCTTGGAGATAAGCAATATCAGCTGCCATAGGGTAGTGGACTGTGTCTCATGAGTAAAACAGACTCTGGCAGTAGCTTTGGGAGAGAAAACCTGATTTTTTTCTAACAACTGTGTTGTTAACACATTTCTATTTTCTTGTGATTCAGCCTTTAGATGATTAATTTCTTCTTTTTTGCTACTGATCTTTCCCTTTGGCATGCTGGGCATCATCATCCAGTCTATTTGGAAGCATGACTGAAAAGTAAGGTGACCAGGAACAAAAGGGACTTCAAATACATAAAGTAATTTTGTGGGTCAAGTGTCTCTTCCCTCCCTCCATCACCTTGGAAAGAGGAGGAAATATCCCCTTCTCCAGCTGCTGAGAGAGGCTCTTGGCACTGTGTCAGCCCAGGGCCACTGTGCAAGAGCTGAGCAGCCCTCAGGAGGGGAATGGACCACACCATGGACGTGTGGAGCCATTGCAGCATTTACCCTCACCCTGCAGGAGCCAGCAAGGGGCTGCTGCCAGGGATCACCAGAGGGGGAAACACGATGAACCACCTGAGACTGCCAGGGATGCTCTGTGTCCAGAGCTGCCTTCGATGCTCTGAGCTATTTAGCAAGTAGCTGCAAAACATGGAGCCCACTGTCTGGCTGAAAAAATGTGCCAGCAAAACTGGAAGCAAATTAAGAACACCTTTCAGAGCAGACTGTGTCCACTGTGTTGCTGATAATAGTGACACATCAGATGAGATGTCTTAACACAGGAGGAAAATGAGAATGGGCATCTGCACCCTCCTAAATTATTTTCTCATCCTGTTCTCCTTTAGTACACCCATATCTATGCACTGTTGCTTTGTACTTGGCACAGGGGAAGCCTCTGGGTACTTTAAATCACAAAAGAA
Source organism: Ploceus nigricollis (assembly GCA_013399945.1). Taxonomy (NCBI): domain Eukaryota; kingdom Metazoa; phylum Chordata; class Aves; order Passeriformes; family Ploceidae; genus Ploceus; species Ploceus nigricollis. The sequence continues at coordinate 591,922 of VXBC01000328.1, forward strand.
TTACAGACACAGTTGCATGTAAGTCTGTCGGATAGTAAAGCAATCACAGGCATCGAATAGGAAATCAGTGGCAATAAAACATTTCTGGAGATGTCAGCTCTGTATGATAAACACACACACACACACACACACACACATATATATATATTTAAGGGCCAACCATGGCACTATCTCATTAGAAAATATTTTTTTCCAAATCTGAAACTAAAACAAGAAGAAAAGCACGGCCAGTGAGTAAGTATCTGTCTTTGTACTACACAAACATGCAAAAGCCCTCTCAGAACAAAGCCTCATGTGTTGAAGCTCATTTGACACATGCTCTTGGTCCCTAAATAAGAAGTCGTTCAGATGTTATTCAAAGAGTTTAATAGTTTCAAGGTTCACACTCTTAAAAGCTCTTTTTCACATATCTTTTCACGTTGTGGGCACTCTCACAGAGTTCAGTGCAGGAATTGTCTCCTGAGCAGGTCCCTTTTGGAATGTTTTGAGCCCACAAGAGGCAGCTCAGCACAATGCAGGTGAACCAGGGTAGCAGCTAACCAGCCAGGCAGCCACAAGCTCCCTGCACACATTTTAAAGGTGCCAAGCTGTAGAAGTGTAGCCTGTGGGTGCATTTCACAGGCACTTACACATCAGGCACATCCAACCCTGAGCTCAGTGACAACGTGGTCCCAGTAAGAGAATGAGATTTGACACAGAGACACCTTCCCATAATCACATGTCACCTTCCAGAAGGATCTGGGCATAACCCATTCTTTATTCAGGCAAACTGAAAATTTTCCCCACTCTATCTTTTTAGGTCTCGGGGAAGACATACTTGTGTCATTCCCTATTTTGAGTGTGTTTTGTATTTTAAGTTCACTTTTAAACCCAAAGGAGACTGAAAGTTGAGCATATCCACAAAGGCTTCCTTGAATAATAACATCCCTGGGGAACTCTTTCTGGTTTTTTGGAAGACAAGAACTTTGTCTGTCATTGCATCCTGAAAACAACTGAGATCACATCAGTAACAGCACAGTGAAGGGGCTGTAAAGACTGAGGTAACTCTGGTTTGAGCTAATATTATTACTCTGACACAGTACATGTAATTGTCTCTGGGGGTATGTTTTAATTAAAAGGGGGAAAAATAAGTTTCTTCTCAACTACAGCTTCCTTCTACCTCTCATCAAATAAAATGTAGATGATGCAGGATAATTATTCTCATTAGTCTGAGTGGTTTGTGCTCAAAGCATTTGTGATATCTTGCTTTACTCTTTGTCTTTTTATTACCTGTAGGATACTGTAGAATATCAGGCTGATGCTGAACTGCATCAGTGCAGGCAGCCTGGGGGGCTCATATCTTAATTATGTTTTGACATCTTATCAATCTTTAAATTTAACATACTGATTTATGTGCTAGCATTATGATGAGCTCCCTGTGGTTACTGAACTGTGTATTATTTGGATGTACAAGGTCAACAGCAGCTTCTGCAGATCAGTTCTCTCTGGTCTCTGCCAGAAGCTGATAGGAGGCAAATCTTTTGTGCTTCCCTGGAAAATAAGCTGCAGATTTTCTTTAGGGGGAAAAAAAAAGGCATTGTACACAAAAGAGGGAAATAGTGTGAATAGTGGAGAATGGGATAAAGAAATGAAAATGAAGGCAGAGTTGCACGGTCCTGAATCTTCAGAATAATCATATTTCATCCTCCAGGAATATCGTTCCAGATAATAGCATGAGATGAATGTCACCAGCTTTCCAGATCAGGAGTTCTGGAAGGAAAATAATGAGACAGAAAATATTTTACATTTATGTGAAAGAGTTCTGGCAAATGACACTTGTGATTTCTTAGTGTCCCCAAGTAAAGGAAACAGGTGATAAAGTAGTCAGTGAAGAAAGATACATTTCTTTTTTCTATCTTCAGTGTTTGGAGTTCCAAGTCCATTTGGCCGATCTACTGTTTTGTTTCTTCCTTGCATCAGCATAGTCACGGCTTGAAAACAAAGGTATTTTACAAAATTTTCTAATTTTCTGTAAGACTTTTTTTAATTTAAAATTGTTCAGATATTCCTGTTTTCAAGTCCATTTTTCTTCTACTTTTGCTGGTGTATTCTGATACTCTAGGCTTTCATTTGGAGTTGCAATGGGGAATTACAGTAAAATCATTGAAGCATCTTGTTAATTGCTGCCTGGTGGCTGATCGGGGGTTGTGACTTGGCAAATTTTATTGGAAAGTACTTTGTCACAATCTAACAAGATAAATTAATTAGTGTAAAACTCCACTGTGCATTCATTAATGCTGATGTACCCCAGACCTTTGACATAGCTGGTGCTACATAATTTACACAATTGGCAAGGAGCACACTGAGACCAGTGTTTATTTCCATTGAGTATTCACTTCTTAAACACACGTGCCTTTTAAAAAAGAGGTTAACTGACTCTTTAATATTGTTAAGGTGATGCATCCCTAGTTGCTCAAATAGTCAGGATGTTTATACACCTTTTTGGTCTGTCTGCAGAACCACAGCCTAAAGATTACTGTGCAAAAAGATTTTCTTTCTGGTGGTTTAAAGCTTTCAGGTGCTTTACAGCCTCTCACTGTCACTGAATTAGAGCACTGCTAGTTTTCCTCATTAGCCATGTGTCCTTGCTATGTAAATGTGAAAGGCTACCGATAGGCAAGCAAAGTCTGTGGCAGGTGATTTTATGATGCAGATGAACTAAGAATATTTTCATGTCAGAAATATGGAGCAGTTGAGAGCATTAGGGATGGTTGTAGTGATGAACTCCAATCTGGAAGCAACTGTGTGGAAATAAGATTTTGTGTGTGAAGAAAAGGGACTGAAGCCATAGGAAGCAATAACTACAATTCCTTTAATACTCCTCTGATGAAATCATCTATGATATCACGTGGTCTAGGAGGAGGAATACTGAATATAGCCCAGCTCACACTGCATGGTGTAGAGACACATAGAGGTCCTGATGCGGATCTTGCTGGAGTCAGTAAATAAATTTTTGCTAACTTTAGTTGGTTAGAAAATCTTCTCATTCTTTTCTACAAAGAATGGATATAGTAATTACTAACTTGCAGAAAAATCAAAGTCCTAATGAGAACTTCTGTTCCCATTTTGTTCTCTGAACATTTTGGTTTTAGGGTCTAAGGCATAACCAGAAATTAGCCCTCCACCACAACGTCAGCAACAGTCACTATTATCTCCTCATTATTAGGGACCTGTATTTCAAACACCCACAAAAATATCAATTCCCTAAAAATTCCTTTTATCTTGGTATAATGCCACTGGCAGCAAGAAGAATAATCTATGTCTGAAATAAAATTGCAGTGAGTTTTCTTCCCTGATTGCCAATACACGGGTGAGTCAGAAGCAATACAAGAGTTGTGGGCCATAATCACCTAGGCTGTTGTTTTCCCTCTGCATTCAGCCAAGAAGAAAAGTGTGGGTGTCTCTTTCCTGATCTTGCCTTTTAGTCAACGCACTCCTGAGAGCAGCTTCTCCCCACTCACTCCTGGGGTGGCTGCGCAGCCCATGACTGGGTGGAGGGGCCACCGCAGCACAGGCAGAAAGTGGTCCTGGTCTGGGATCTTACCAGGAGCTTGGGTCCTCAAAACTGAGAGGTGAAATCTTTACCTTATTCTGCTGGTAACATTTTATACAATTTTAACCTTTTTTTTACTGAGGCACCTGTCTTAGCAGATGATCGTTACAATGCAGCAGCACAGCTCAGACACAGTCATTTGCAGTGCTCTGAAAAATTACTAAGTGCAAGCCTCCCTTGTGTATTCCCTGTTTGCTTGTCTCACCCATTCTCTTAATTTGTATGTGACACTCATATTTTTAATATAAAAGGTGCTCCAAGTCAGTGCAAGGACTTGCATCAGTTCAGCACAATTGGAATGAAACCATGAACCCCATTGTGATACAGATAAATAGTTCCAGAAAAGTACCAGAAAATGAAAAGCAGAAATTTTGTGCATATCACATAAGATTACCCCAGCACTTGCAAAACAGCTTTTGAAAGATTGGAAGGTAAGATTTCTGTGAAGAATAGGAAAACAAGAAAAAAGGAGGAGAAAATACCCTTCCTCAAAGAGCATAATGGTATGAATGGTGAATATCTGTCACAGGAGCTGGAAAGTGCTATATCATAGTAAGCATGCACAAGGTAAAAGGAAAGACATGCTCTTAATAAAAGCTCAAAATATATTCTTAACAAAGCTAGTAGTAAGTTTTTAATGTTTCTAACAAACCAAAAGTCTAAGTGAAACTGAGCTCAAAACAGGGAGTTCAGGTCAAGAGGTATATATATACAAGGCTTGGTATTTGCTGCTTTCACAACAGTGTAAAGGCAAAACAAAGCAAGTGTAGTAGAAGATGCAATGCCCTTTATTGCATAACTATTGCACTTTTGGACAGCTGATGTGCCCAGAAATCTTGTCTGGGAGCATTTTTGTTGGGTTTTTTTGGGTTTGGTTTGTGTTCTGATTTGTTGGTTGGTTAGGGTTTTGGGTTGGGTTTTTTTGCAATGTAAGAAATTTGAAGCTCAGTCTGGGCGAAGCACAATTGCTGGAATTTCACATAATTGTATTAATCCATTCAACAGTTTGAGAGGAAAAAACCAGTTATTCCAGTGGAGCAGAGCTAGATGAGGGGAAAAGAAACAAGGTATAAGGTCACTGGTCTCTGTGGGACTGAGATAGGTAATCAGGACCTGCAGAAAGCAGATCGTCTCATGGTGACCGAGCTTCTTTGCTGATAAGTTTGACTTGCCACTTAGTACTCCCTGAAGACCAGAGGGGAAAGGGGTTTAGATACAACAAGGAGCAAGCTAATTGCACAAACCACAGTAATTTCTGAAGTATAAGTGCACTAAAGTAGATCTGTCATATGATAGGAATAGCTGGTAAAACAGGGACTCATGGATAGATCACTTTTAAGCACTCCTATCTGGGCATTTATGTATGAGTTTTTTCAATAATATTAGTGCTTAAAAAGGCTGAGAATCATCCAAATGAATTTCAGAGGTGTGTGGAAAGTGACCATCCATTGACACCAGCTGAAGTAGACATGGATCTCTGAAAAGGTGACTGGCTGCCTACATCTTTGCCAGAACTAAATAAAATTTAAAGCACTGGCTCTCTATCCAAGTCTTTAGACATCTGAGGACCTACCAACACCTGCCTTTTCCCCAGTCTAAACCATAAATTGTGCAAGAGGATGTGCTCTACTGAATCTAGGCCAGAATATCTAGAATGCTCTTTATCCTCAGACACTTGCCAAACCTCTGTCATCTCTTCAACTCCATTTCAATGCTAACTAAAGATGTTTTATTTTGCTTTGGGATTTTTACCCATTCTAAACAAAAGGAAGAGTATGCTGAATTTAGTAGGTATGTGCTTAGGATACTCTATTTGTATTGGCAGTGGCTATTAGAGCTGTGTCTATCAAACATGTTGTGTTACTATAATTGAATGGAAAAGATTTAGAATTTGTTATTTGCATGTTGGAAAGATTTTGTTAGATTGTTTTTTCTAAATGACAGGTTACAGTCCAAATCAAACTGAAGGGCATCATCACACCCATGTGCTATTTTGATTTCACATACAGATGCAGCCCATTGCATTTGTCCAGTTGGGTAACTGATGATTGTCAATAATATTGAGAGCTTTATCCAATGCTAAAAGTAAAATCCCATATATATATTAAAAAAAAGTAATTCTGATTCTGCACAGAGAATGAACAAATTACTTCCTAAATGAAATTAACTCTGAGCCATCCCATCCTTTTGCAAGGTATTTTGGGCGCATTTTCACTTTGCAGTATCACTGTTGAAGTGATAATTAACTGAACAGACTATCAGGAAAAAAAAAACCCAAACCATATTAGCCCTAATGCACAAGGCTGTAAACAAATGCTGTCAATAAACAGGCACATTTGAAACACACCTGTCTTTCCATTCCACTAAGATGCATGATATACCACGTACAATGAAGCACAGTTAGTCCTTACTTTGCACAACTTTGCAAAGTATCTTGTAAAAGACAACAGAACAATGTTTCCTATTGAAACATAGCATTTCTAGCTATTTCACCACTATCATAAGGCAGAAATATCTATCAAGATTACCTAGGCAATCAAAAATGCCTAGGCATATTGCAAACATAAGTACTGTAGAAAATTATTGAACTGATTAATTCTGTAAAGTTGAGTAAATATCCAATAGACTTGTCTCACCTAGTATTAAAATTAAATTCTTCACAAGAACAAACAATATACATAGGAGAAGTTGATAGAAGTCTAGACTAAGTTGAAAGATAAAAAAAAAGTTGAAGTATTATAAACTATGGCATATTGTAAGCAAGAACAATCTTTCTGAATCCACAAAATCTTTCTTATCTCTGATTTCCAGTGAAAGAGTGCCAAGGGAGCTTGTAAATTTCTTATACAGAGATAATACATACATTCTTATGTATTATCCCAATAATACAATTTATATTTAAAAGGATGCTGAAAGAGCTGTCATGCTATGGCTTTTGAATCCTTTGTGCATACAGGTAGAACAGGGACAAGAGCTGTCTTCCTTGTGCTGTTATATCACACAAAATGTGCATTCCCACTTTCCCCACTCTCCAGTGCCCTGCCATTCTCAGTGGAGCTCTGAGGGCAAGACAAATAACAGAAGGAAAATGCTAAAATAATTATTTTAATGGCAAGAAAACAAGAAAATTTGGCTGAGTTCTTTAAAACTCTGAGACAGATATCAAAGTCATAAACAGGCTTTCCACTCTGTCCTTGCATTAAAGACAGAGCAGAACCTACTTATCACCAAATTAGATCATTGGCTTTAGAGGCTCTTTCTCAAGGATGAGCTTGTCCTTAGCTACTTCCTGGACACCTAAACCTTCTTTCTTTCATATCAGTGAGACTACTGAAAGTTTTGTCTGGTGTTTGAACCAGGAAAGAGCATTTAGACCACTTAATTCAATATGGTTGCAGATTAATGTAGCACAGCCCTGATATGATGCATTTAATTTTACTTTGGACATGTAGATTTTTCCCATGTTTAAATATTTCCTTTTTTTACTTGAATTTTATGTATATAGTAAGAGATATCCTAGGATTTCACTGCACTGATTTTGGTTATGCCAATTTTCTGGCACTGAAGATGGAGCCCAAAACTGCAGCTTGACTAGAAGTCAAGGAAAGGTGGAAATGTGTTAATGTGAGTTATTTTCAGGGCTGATGTTGGTTTCTTTTGGTGCCAGTCCCCTAGCAAGCATGAGAATCAAGTCCAAAGTGTCAGTCCCAAGCTGCCCTCTCTCCAGGAACTGAAGAGCAGCAGTAAGGGCTGATATCCAATGTAAAGGACCTGCCACTGAAACACTGAGTAGAGTTTCAACCCAAGAACCTGGAAAAATTGCACTTTTTGGCACCCAAAGAACTATTTTTTTTCCATTTGTCAACACAATCAGTTGGTTTTACATGCCAAGTATGATTCAAAGGTGCATCACATGACACCAGCTGGCCAGAGCAGCTTTCCCAGCAGTGCCTGTTACCTCAGCATTTTGCAACAACACTTAAAGTGGGGTTCACTGGGCTTTTACAACGAGTGCAGGCCCATCTGTCTGCGGCTCATGATCAAAGAAGAAAACAGAAAAGTAAGTCAGATCAAAGAGTTCAAACCTGAAGCCAAGTTTAACAGTACTGGGATAAAGGACTCTTCCTTTAAACATCCTATCAATCCTTTTGTCCCATACGCAAAACATTTGTTGAATTTGCAGTACCTCCTGCAACTCCCTTCCAAAAACACATTGCCAAGTAGTCTCCATTTCCAAGTAATTCTCTCTTTTGTGCACTTCAAAGAATTAGAGAAACACACACAATCATTTTAAAGAACAATAAATTAAGTGAAAACTGTCAGCTTTACTATGTAATTGCATTGAATCCATGCAATTATGTGCAAGAATAATTTAATTCCTTTTACTGATTCATTCCTGAGTTAGAATTACACAGTATTAAGGCTAATCTTTCATACTTAGAATAATTAATTGGTCTCAATATATTTGTTTGGGGGATGACTTAGGCAGGAAAGCACAAACTGCTCAGTGGTTAGATGGTGTACATTTTTCCTAAGCAGTACGTGATGATGAGAGGCTTTCTACAAGATCACCACCACACTCTAAATCAGCCCTGGAGCACCTTTATGGCATTCCAGTGTGGTCCCCAGGCTTTTTTGGTCAAGGACTTTGTGTGGCTGCCAGATGATTGAATTCTCTTTGCTTGTACCTTCACTCAGTAGAAATAGAAGAAAGGGGGGTTTGGTCCTTTTCTGGGGCAGGTCCACATTCTTCCTTCCATCAGCCCTGTGGGTACTTCCAGGATGGTTTCCTGCTCAGCTGTGGATGGATGTTCATTCCTAAGTAATAGTGCAAGGAAAACAGTGGGGAAAGGCTTGGTTTTCCATCTACACACTGATATAATCAATTGCAGTCTTTGTGAACCTGGGAGAAACGTTTAAGCACAAAGATAGCCCTTTCCAGCTCACACAGCTTGGATTGTGTATCAGGCAGGGGCCAGCCACCACCACACAGTTCCAAAGGAAAGAAGGGCCACTGAAAGAGCTTCCTCAGAATTTGATTTTTACATTAATAGACACAAACTTACCTAATAGATTCCTAGTTTCTAAAAAACAAACAAACAAACAAACAAACAAACAAACAAACAAACAAACAAACAAACAAACAAACAAACAAACAAACAAACAAACAAACAAACAAACAAACAAACAAACAAACAAACAAAAAAAAACCCAAAAAAAAAAAAAAAAACAAAGCAAAAAAAAAAAACCCAAAAAACACCAAAGATCATTTGAAGGAGCAAGCTGGGCTAATGAAAAGAAGGGAAATAAAAGTAATTTGCTACTTGCTGCTAAAAATAATTATTTTGGACCCAAGGTGTAAGATAAATGGCGACCATTTATTTTTGTTTTATGTTTGCAGGGACAATCATGTGTATGACTGAGCAACCCAAAAAAATCCTGGGCACAGCCCTCATATAATCCCAATNGGTCATTTGAAAGAACAAACTGGGCTAATGAAAAGAAGGGAAATAAAAGTAATTTGCTACTTGCTGCTAAAATGGAAGATCAAAACAAACTCAGATGAATCAATAGGATAGGAACAAATTATTATATCTACTTACATAGTCCCACTCTTTCTAAGAAAAAAAAGAGTCCACAAAGAAAAAGAAAATCCAAACAGAAGTTAGTCTTTGCTTGCATCAGAAGTGTCATGTGTGGGATATGTTGCATATGCATCACACTGATGTATTTTTGCTTAAAGCCTAATACAGGCTACTGCTGTATGTGCAAATTTCCAAAGTCCCTCTTAAGTCTTCACATCCCCATTTATTAACCTCATTTTATTTTTCAGTGCAAGGTTGTTTTTTCCTCCTGACAAGGTCCTTTTTTTTTTTCTTTTCACTTCCATTTTTCATTTCTGAGAAAGTTTTATTTGAATATTCATATTTTTTCTCAAAGGAATGGACAAAAAGTGAATAGCAGTGTAGTGGCTGTTTAAAGACAAGGATGCAAGGAGGAGGATCAGGAGGCACAGGCAGAAAAGAGGCCTTGCAATGTGCAGACAACTGTGAGAGACATTTTGAGCAACTTTCAGTGAGGAGAGCCATATCAGCTGTTTGTGTTTCTAGGTCACAAAGGTCAGAACAATAGCAAGAAGCTTTTCTTTCAAGAAAACAAAACTCCACACATTAATCATTCACAAGTATGGGAGTGATCAGCTGAAGAAAGTGAACACATAAGAAATTAAGCAAGTAGTACATGAAACTTATTTTTCCCACATTTTATCAAATTTCCAAGGCATTGTTGCTACAGGAATGATGTTTTAGGCAGTCAGTTCTTTTGGAAATGTTAAATTTATGTTTGACTTCTCCAAGGCCTGATTCTTTTGTCAAGTATTTGAGCTACAAAAACTAGCAGCTTAATGTCCAAAGTACCTTGAAGGATCATTGCCTTTTCTGTGGGCCAGTGCATTAGAAGTGCAGGGTTAGTGGGACATCAGAAGGTGAGGATTTGCTGTGTCACTTTTACAAAGCACTAAGTCCTAGTGCAGCATTGTGGTGAGACCTGCAGAGCCAGACCCCTGGGAAAGCACGTGGGAGAGGTCCCAGATCCTGCAGGCAGAGTAGGAGCCTGCAGCTTGCAGGGGTACAGATAGCTCTTTCCTTGGATCTGCTGCCAGACAGGCAGCAAGGGACAGGAGTCGTATATTAGTAGGCTAAAGATGCATCTATTATTGATTCCATCTGTTGATTTTAATTCACAAAAAACTCCCCTCTGTCCAGCCCATCAGTCCTACTCCTCTGGTCACCCCTTCTCACCTCCAAGACCAGAGTACCTGTCCCCACCTTGCCCACCCTATGCAGCGAGGTTGTACCTGCTGGAAAAAGTGTCTGAACAGTGCCTTGCAGAGCAGCAGAGAAGCTGAGTGTCTGTTGAGGGCTCCTGCCTCTGCTGAGCATACAGCTTACAACATCACTGTGCCTTCACCCTTATTTATCCCTCAACCCACCACTTTTGGAGTAAAATGAGTTGTCTTTCTTTCTGCTGGGAGAGCAGATGGAAGAGGGAGGTACTCCATGGTCAAGTACTTTTCTGTGACTGTTCCTTTACCTCCACCTGCGCCCTCAGTCTCTTATTTTCTTCCTCCTCTTAGAAAGGGCTGGGCACAGACAGAGTTTTAGGACAGTTATTGCCTTAAAGCCTGACATAATTAAAATCTCTTTCATTACCATCACTGATCGGAGAGTAGTCATTACAATGAACAGGATAGATACCTTTAGCCTTTACAATAAGAATAAAAGGTAACTGCCAATGACCACATGTGTCAAATAATATTAACAGAATGTACAATTCAGTAATGAGAGTTAATACAATTTTTAATGGCATTGAGGTACTGGTATAATTTAACATTCAGATATTGGACAGGATTGTCTAAACCACCACTGCTTGGTGCACTCCTCCCTGCACGTGGAGCACCCACCTTCCCAGCAGCAGGGCTCAGGTGCAGAGCAGATGTCCAGTGATGGGAGCAGGTTCCCACAGACAGCAACCTCACTGTGCTTCTGCATTTAAGACTATTAAACCATCTAAAGCCTTCTTGGGAAGTCAGTTAGTTCCCAGAAGCTGCAGTAATGGCCCAAAAAGTATTGAGACAATTTTCTGCTTCTAAACCTGTCTCATCTTGGCAGGGACAGAAAGGAACCCACTGTGCCTGTGCTTCAGCGCCTGCACACAGTGGGAGCTGGCAAGCCCTGCCCCAAAGCTGTTCACACTGTGATGACACTGTGCAAGCAGCTCTGCCCTGGGTGATGCCATCTGATGTTTGCACCTCTGGGTGCTGCTCAGCCCTTGCTGGCACATGGATCTGCAGGACTGAATCCTCCGCAGCAGCTCGGGTGCCGCAGGACGCAGCTCCCACCATTCCTATGGCAGTTTTTCCCATCAGCCACATCTAGCCACCTTCTGACCTCTCTGATCAGCCTTCCAAAAAGGATTTGCCAAGTGAGCTCTGGCAAAAGGGTAGCTCTTCTGGAAGTCAGAGAGAACAGGAGGAGCTGCTTTCCCATTGGAGTTGCTTTCTGTCCCACTCAGAGCACATTCAGGAGCTGCTGATGGACTGGAGCACACCCAGGCTGCCAAGTACAGTTCTGGTCAGATCTCCTCCTGGGGACACCTCTCAGTACAACAGGAGCAGGGGCCCTCAACAAGGAGCTCAGGAGCCAATTCCTGTTCTTTTGATTGTCCTCAAGAAAGAATTAATATTCAGCCAGGAAATCAAATTATCATCAATTTTTTTGCTGTAAATCCCAGGGCCTCCACTAAAGACTACATGCATGCACTGTTTCAGAGATAGTTTCATGACCTTTGTCACTGGAGACAGCATGGGTGTTAAGGAGTAACAAGGTAAGGACCAGAAACAAATAAAAATAATTGTCACGAGAGTGTGTCTGACAAAATTTTACTGACTGATGTGACCAGTGTTTCAGTTGGTGCCATGAAATCTTTGTCCTCTGCTCTTTTTCACATATCATAGGAAACTGCTCCCTGTGATCAGTGGCTGTGTAGCTCTTCTGAAGAACCACATCATGTCACATAGCTGGCATCATATTTTTCTTTATGATTGCTCATGAAGGCCATAATATCTCAAAAAGGGCATTGAAGAACAAGGAAATATGCAGAGAGGAGCAGCAAGTTTGATCATTGCTCTGGAAAGAAAACAGGACCATATGGAAAGAGACTAATATCCTTCAAGTAGGTAAATATATAGCAGAGAGAAACTAAAAAATGAATGGGAGATATGGGTGGAAAAGATTGAGACCTGATAGCCCTCCAATGAAAGCATCACATAACAGACAGATTTAAAATGGTTATAAGGTCAAATTATCCAATATAATTAAATTTGTGAGCTCATTGCTGCATAAAAGTATGGAAACAATACAAAAAAACAATTAGACAAATTCATAGAAGGAAGAGGCTTCATAATAAAAAGCCCACACCCTCTGACTGAGAAGCCCCTGACAGCAAGCTGTGGATAAGAGATCCTACCAGGGCAGCATGAATGCAAACTTACTCTATGCACCCAGTTACTGCCTGAGCAATTTCATTTTGCCTGATGGTGGCTGCAGGGAGCCACAGAGGATTCTGGGCCACATGGGACCTGTAAGCCCTTTGACATTTGTCAGTACAGCTCTAGACTGGCCAAAGAGAGCTGGAGTCGAGTGACTGCCATGGGTCTGAGCTGAGGAGGGCAAATGATGAGAGCACCCAGTCTAGAGGGAGCACAGTGGGCAAGGTGGTGGTGACACCAGCAAGTGATACCTCCACACTTCTCAGAGCTGGGGGAAGATTTTCTCCACCTCTGACTCAGGACTGAGCACTGACAACACGGCTGAACCCTGTATGACTAATGAGTACAGATTATGTTATGTCATATATAATGCAATGACATCTCTTCATTCACTTAATCAGTCCACTCTGATACAGTTCAAAACCAAATACAGAAAAATGTTCAGTGTAAGGGAGACATAAAATTGAGATGTATGGACCAAAAATACATCCCTCTTGCCTCATTGCAAGAGGTAAGAAAAATTCAAGTTCTTTCATTAGGCAGGAATTAAAATGTAGTTTGTAGAGCAGGAAAACAGCATATTATTGAACAACTGTAAGGCAGGTGAGGTAATCATTAACTAGTTCTATTATGCTACCTTCTCCCAAAATTAAAGTGACTTCCCTATAATTTAGAATGAATTCTGAAAGTGTTTCCTGACTGTGCCTTTCCTAATGATGCAGGGGATAGTGTTCCTGTTCACTCTTGCTTTGTCCTGTAGTGAAACATGCCAGATAAGAAAATTAGCAAGCTGTTCTCATTAGCCATTTTGGACAGTGTATCCCACCCTCACAACAGACAGCTGGCAGGTAGGCTGGGAAATGTAATCAGCTTTGAGCCCATTACGAACAGGTTTGATTAATTGTTACTTCACAAATTATGTCTGCCTGACAAAGTACCTGGCATGGGTGTCTGTGCATTCCTGTCATGTGGCAGCTTTGCTAGGTAAGGAATTTAGGACTGGTTTCAGAAGGAACTCTGCTGCCAACATTTTCTTCTGGCAACCCTAGGAATTATCCCAGTTTGGAGTGTTTTACAAAGCTGAGAAATCCCCTAAATGCTCATTTCTGGAACAGTGCTGCAGCTTTCTGGGGAAGGCAAGCTCCGAACAGCAAAAAAAATGCACATCTACACGTGCACAGCCCTTTCCTTCCCTTCCCATGCTGTACCATGCACTGCTGACTTGTGGATACCCTTTGTGCCTCTCCAGGGAGCTGTGTTTCCCCACAGGGCAGCACTGCCATTCATCTCGTGGCTGCAGCATGCTGTGACCCAAACTGCAGCTCCTGCACTCCAGAAATAGCATCCTGCCTCTGGGAGAGGTCAGCCATGGCTGACTGCTTCTTGTCAGCTACATCTGCTCTGGAGGTTTCCAAACATGCCCTGCCTGATTGCTCATTGCCTTTCTCCTCTTTGGGAATCATCTCTCAAGAGGCTCTGCACTACCTCCCCACATGGCTGCCCCAGGGCAGGAGACAACATCCACACAGAGCTGTCACCCTACACACTTCTGACCCTGGAGAATCCTGTACGTGGGTGAAGTTTCCATAAATCACCCATGGGGAAGTTCCTAGACATCCCCTGCTCCAGATTTGTGGCCCAGGGGAGTTAGAAACTTGGGATTTGAGATACATCACTGTGCTACAGGCAACGTCTAAGAGGGCTCTTAAGAATGTAAACATACCCAGACTCAGAGTGGTCTTTCAGTCTAACAGCAGATTTCTGAAACATTCTTATGAATAGAGTGTAAAAAACAGTCCTCTGCCCTTACAACTCCTCCCAGCCTCTAGAAACCAACATTTTAAGGAGTTCTTGAGGTTGCATACTCATCACTGTATGTAATAGCTCTTTTCTTCATGAGCTTACGCAAGTCCCTTCAAATTAATTTTTCTTTTTGGATAAATTCATTAATCTTTTTGACAGTGAGGCTTGGGGTATTCTTTTCTCTTTTTTTTTTTCCTCATTTGGCTTTTGTTTTGATATGTGTTAGAATAAACAGCCAAGACATGAGGGTGGCAGGTTGTACCAGAGGACTGGAGCTCAGCTGCAGACCTAGAGGACCATTTCTGCCCAGACATGTCCTCCCTCCCTGCCTCTGGGCTCATCTCATGATCAAACCCAGTGCTCTGCTGTGGTAGCCAACCACTCCTGATCCTTTTTTCCCAGCTCTCTGGGGGATAGCAAGGGCAGCAGGCAGGGGTGTGGGGTGGGCCCTGCATGGGGGCAGTGGTTAGTGCTTTCAGTAATTGCTGAGATTATTGTTTACGAGGTCCATCTGGTCTGAGAGAGAAATAGAAAGGCCTGAGGAGATCAAGCATGTGGACCACTCACCAGGAAGTGGAAGCAGAGATTAAATGCCTCATATTCTCCCCCGGACCTCCTCTCCAGAGTTCCCCTCCTTCACCTTCCCCAAGCCATCCCTGTCCTGCCCTGCTGCTGACCGAGCCCTGGTGTCCCTCTTGTCCCCTGGAGCTTCATGGCCCTCCCAAACAGGCTGGGTCGGCCCTGGGGCATGGCAGGGCTGAAAGAGCAGGTGGGGACAGTCCTGTGACACTGTGAACTCTGCAGGAGTTCTGACCCAGTCAGTCCTGATTTTCTGCTGACATCGTAGCACGGCTGGTCCGACCGTGGCTGGTGCTGTGCTTTCCCCTGAGGTCTCCTGGTGTGTGTGGAGTGTCAGGGCTCTTCATCTCCCAGCTTTGGCTGCTCTTCTGTTAGCTGGGTACCTCATTTTCCAGAAATGTCATCCCAACAATGTCCATGAGCCTAAATGTCACTTAATTTATTTTTTTTAATTACAGATGGGCATAGTTAACATGATTTACCAAGATATATCTTAAGTATCACAAATTCTTCCCTTGATGAAGACTGCATTTCTCTTTAACACTTTATATGGAGCCTAAGGTTATACTAGAGCAGCTTTTTTTATGAGAGGATCTTGTTTTGTTAGATGATTTACTAACAGAAAAATGTCAAGAAAATCCCACACTCCATAAGCATTACACAGTACTTCCTACATGTATGTGAGAAAAGAAGTCTACTCTCTATTACCTGAACCACAATTTTGGCAGTTTTGTTTAGCTGGAGTAGTAGTGTCCACCTTTGAAGCACCTCAGATCCAAGAGCTACACAGATGGTAGAAATGGACACAGCAATTCCATTAAAAATAATAATAGTCAATGTGTGGAGGTTAGAGGTGAAAATAATATATTGGACCTGTAAGAAAAGGAAAAGACAAAACATGAATAAGAGTGTTCTGGGAGGATATTTAGACAATCACAGAATAAAAATAGCTGGATGAAGAAAGCCCTCCAAAAAATTGAGCTGGCAAAAGAAAGACATATTTTGAAACAGCAACAAAAGAGTGAATTATACCTGTGAGCTGAGAAGCTGAATGACAGTGCCAAGGTCAATGGGATGGTAGACAATAGCAAGAGAGAAAGTTAAGAGGGGTTTTGTCATTTACTAACTTGGCTATGAGAAAGAGAAAGAAAGAAAGAAAGAAAGAAAGAAAGAAAGAAAGAAAGAAAGAAAGAAAGAAAGAAAGAAAGAAAGAAAGAAAGAAAGAAAGAAAGAAAGAAAAGGGGTTAGAGGGGTAGAGTTTTGTCCTTGAACACCAAGGAAGCCAAAGAAAGAATAGGAAGGAATAGGAAAGGGGAATAAACAGCACTACAGACATCAAGAAACAGCAAGTTCTGCAAAACTAGAAGTATAGTAATATAAAATCAGACTGTCCTTTCTTTTCTCTGAGGCACAAGAACAATTTGATTATATAAGGGATTTGAGAAACATACAAAAAGAGATTTTGCAGGATAAGAAATCTTTCTTTTACAGCTTGAGAAAAATACACATTTCTGAAAAAAGCATGGAAGAAAATATCATTCCTGGAGAGACAAGTGGGAGCGAAAAGAGGAAAATATCTTTATTTGTGATAACCATACATTTTAGAAACTCACATTTATTCTTCAGGACATATGGGAAAACCAATGAGGAATACTATAGATGCTATATCAAAGACAAATTAATCATTTGAGTTTTCCATTAGAAAATCTGATGTTTGATTGTGAACCATATTTCTGAGGACTACATAGCACACAGAGATAATAAAAATATTTTCTCTGAAACCCAAAAATGTCTTTAAACACAGGTTCTAGAGGATTAAAGAAGACAGATAAATAGATGCACTTGCCTTGAAAATTAGAAATTCCCTAAATCCTCCATTACTTTCAAGCAGTAGTTTTAATCTCCAAGCAGTTTGTAGGTTTTTACTTTACTCTGATGCAAATTAATAAGTTGTTCAGCTCACTTTCCACAACAATTCCCAAGGCAGGACCCACAGGAAGGGCATGCAGACACCTTTGGAAGCAGAAGACCACAAGCAGCTCATTTTGTGGCCGTGGTTTCTACTTCAGTAAAAGCTGCAGACTGTGTTTCAGGGTGCTGGTATCCCTCCAGATTCTTGGGGAATTTGGAACACAAGCCTCTCCCCAGAGCAAGGCACAATTTGCTGATATCCACACCTGTAGCTCTGTCAGGGCAGGTGCCCTTAGTCTGAAGAGCCTCCCATGCTTTGACCTGAGCCAGCTCTCAAGATGCTGCCATCCAGGGAGGAGAGAGTTCATTTCCTACCAAAGCATGTAAAGCACAGTGAGAAAGACATAAATGATGGTTCTGTACATCTTTCATTCTGAAACAATAGTTTTTACTTATGTGCAAATATGGAAACTTCAGTGACAGCAGCCATGGTTTACAAAGAGAAATGGACTGCAAGATGATGTTAAAGTTTAAAACCTTGTCCTCACCACAAGGAAGAAAAGCTCTCACATCTTCCAGAGTGAGGATCTGCTGTTTTCTACAGGATGTGCCTAGTTGGAGAGAATATGGCTCCCAGCAGCTATCTCCTACAGCTTCCTCTGATCAAGAGGAAAAGGGTGACTCCCCTGTCCTTGTACCCACAAGAAATAGCATCTAAGTCTCCCAGATCCCGCAGCCCCAGGGCCTCCCTACTGGACCCCTGTGGCAAGCATGAGAAAAAACCTCTGGTGATGCCCACCTCTGTTTGTATAAATGGATTGAGCTAGGACTGCACCAGGTAGCTGAATCACTCCAAAAGCTCTGGTGTTTGTCCAAGAACAGTTTTTTCTCTCCTTAGAGAGTCATGGGCCACCTGCTGGTGTCTGAGTCAGCCTCATCTTTTAAATTTGCAGAGCTCCTGGCTGTAGCCAGTGGATTTAAAGAAATTGTTGACGTTCCAGAAAGCCTCAATCTGCAGAGTCCCCATGCATGCTGTGATTAGCTTGTTACAAAACTGTATGAACCATTGCAATAATCCCATGTACTAAGGAAAGGAATTTGGTACCTCCGTTCAACACCTATTGGGCAGCATACCTCTGACTGCTTGGATTTACAGCCTCTTTTCTGACTGAAAACAAATTTACATATGTCCAGACTCTCCATTTTCCACTCAGCAGAAGAAAGCTGTCTCATAAAATCCATTCTCTGCACTAATGAGATGAGTGCTCATGAAGTTTCTGATCGCACTCCAAAAAATACTTCTGAGTGCAGGTATTTAGAAACTGCACTCATCTGAACGACTTTAATCCTGTTTGTCAGACCTTTTAACTGATCAGTATAGTTCTAGGAGATTGAGCTACAAGCCTGGAAGATGCTGCATGTGAGGGAGCAGAGTGCCACTGCCTTGGCAAACCAGGAGCTCAGCCCTGACAGGGCATCTCTGTGTATCCCTGTTGTCTGTGGTACCAGCAGCCTGTCAGAAGTGCTGTAGGGATCTGAGAACACTGTCAGTGACATGTTGAGTACTCAAATTTATCTTTGTTTTATGCTGCTTAAGATAAAAATCTTTGCCATCTTTTCAATAGACTGTCGTCAATTAAGCTACTGCTGAGGCTATCTAAACTTTCAAACAGTGCTGACATTTTCATTATTTGGCAAACTTGCCCTTCATTATCCACTCTGCCTCTCATCCAGGCTCCATAAGGCCTGAGATTTACCCTAAGTAACAGCTAATTGAACATATTTCTCAGTGCAAGAAATCTTTTAATCTGCAGAGATCAAATAACAGAATACTTGCACAGCAACTATTCAGCTGAACATTGGATTGCCACCTGCTTGCACCATCCTAATGAGCAAGAGCAGACCAACAGGAAGCAGATACTATTTCCCAGCTCTCTTTCTTTAATCTACAAACCAGGGGTGGAACTATAACAGCTCAATAGGCAGGGAGGCTCCCTTTTCACATTTTCTCCAGGCTCAAGTTTTTATAGACACATGACAAAGATATTTTCCTGCCTTTACTGGTTTGCAGACATAAGGATTGAAGCATAGTAATTGTCTCCAACACTTGCAAATGGAGTGAGGACTCATCTTGAATTTTGGAGAGTGATAATAAAGAAACTTGCTGACAAATTTTCCCCTTATTCTTACATAAAGCTACACTCCTCTTCTGTTTTCAGTTTCCTCCTATGAAATAGTCATAAGACCCAAATTCCAGGCACTTTCAAATGCATGTGAGCAGCAGAGGGAAAGAAAAGAAAGCATTACAATTTACATGATGTGAACACAAAACCTTTCCAGAATTCTTTAGCTATGCNAGGGGAAGCCCTGGTCTCAGTTTTGACTTTTGTCTTCTTACATAAAGCTACACTCCTCTTCTGTTTTCAGTTTCCTCCTATGAAATAGTCATTAAGACCCAAATTCCAGGCACTTTCAAATGCATGTGAGCAGCAGAGGGAAAGAAAAGAAAGCATTACAATTTACATGATGTGAACACAAAACCTTTCCAGAATTCTTTAGCTATGCTAAGCGAGAGGAAAGGCAGGAAATTTTGAAATCAACTTTCTGCTGCCTTTACCATTAATGAAGCTGTTGATATTTTTTCCCACAGAATGATTTTTCTTGAAGAAGATCTGAAGAGGCAAAAGATATCCAGTGGAAACACATTAATTTGAAAGAAAATTTGTTTTGCCCTTTTCTGTTTGATTTTCTCATAATAACATATAACTTTCATTATACAAAGGTTAAAAAGCTTCAGTGGAATGCTATATATTATTTTTCTTCATAAGAAAAATCCACAATTTCAACTTTTAACTAGACAAAAAAAAGCATGGTTCAAATTCCCAACATTTCTCTTGGGACAGATTTTAAAGGCTCCCCCTGGAATGGTGGCAATCTGTGTGAACAACCTGCAGAGTGTGCAGTGACTGGCAAGAAAAAGCAGAGCTTGGCAGGTCTCAAGCCCAGGCACAAGGCTCAGATGCAGACCTACAGCTCCCACTTCCATCATCCTGCTGCTCTCTGCAGGCCAGGCAAGGGCCTCACCCAGCCCTGCCTCCCACAGCTGGAGGTGGCAGCATCTTTCCTATTGTAATATCACCCTGCTCCTGGCTCTGTGCTAAGATTTTGAACTGCTGTTTACAGAAGCTTTTTCATGTCTTTTTTTCCAGTCAGAGTCTTTCATATCCTCTAAACAGACAGTAGGAATTTGCCCAATATACAGAAGCTTTACAATCTAGTCTCCTCTCAATTAAATTTCTTTGCAAACTTTCAGTCATATATGGAGACTTCTGCAAAGAAAAGCAAAGCTCAAATGCTTTTCCTTTTTTTTTCTTTCATTTACAGAGGACTGTATGGCCTTCAAACACAATACAGAAGGGCATTTTTCACACTGGTCTTCTGCTGACTGATAACAAGTGTGGAGAAGCAGAAAAAGCACAACACTGTGAGAAAAATCATTCACCCCAACAGATCCAAATCATCAGGAAACATATTTTCATTTGCAATGTGACAACCAGCCTGCAGGGTGTAAGGGAGCAGTGTTCTCTCTCCCAAAAGGAAAGACACCCCTTTTTCCACAACACCACGAGAGCTGTGTTAACATCACATCTGAGACATGACAGAAATTTTCTGTTAGCTAGAAACTACAGTGAAAGCCTTGTTGAATATTGATGTGCACCAGATGCTAATGCATATCCTAAACAAGCAGGGAGTGCCCATTTTCAGACATCAACTATTGGCTGTAGAACACAGAAGGTATGGATAGAGTGAATCCAAATTGAAACTGAGCCTCAAAACAAAATACCCCACAGAACTTCAGTTGGCTAAAGCAATGCACCTTTTTATGCAAAGCCATATTAATTGAAATTGCAAAAGTCTAATCAAAGAGTCATTACTAGTCCAGTTCTGATGATATTTATTGTCCAAATTATATAATTATTACAGGAAGAACAGGAACAGACTTTTCAGGAGGGACCAGCAGGACTGGCAAGATGAAGCAATATGACTCTACTTAAGGTAAAGGTTTTACTTTAATTCACTTTAAGGATCCCTTTAGGGATCCATAGCATTTGAGAGGCTATGGGTTAAGTGAGATAGAGGCAAAAGAAAGAAGATATTGTTATTTATGTTCTCTGTGAATCCCCCAGCCAGTTAACAGATGAGTTAGTAATTCTACAGGCCTTTAGGAAAAATCTCTTGATTCATAACCCTAATCCTTACAGGACATTTCAATGTCTCACACCTCAGCTGGAAATACTCTACTGTTACTGTGGGGAAAAGTAAGCAGGGAATTCCTAAAGGTTGTTTTCTATAATTTCTTTTCACAATTAGTCAGCAAGCCAGCTAGGAAAGGTGCCCTCCTGGACTTGTCTTTTGTGAGTCAAGAAGGGCTCATGGGAGATGCCAGATGAACCGAGCAATCATGCTTCCACTGCTCATCCAGTCAATATGACTAACTTTTGGAATACAGCTTGAAGTGTGTAGGATGATGTTTTGCAGGTCTTACAGACAAGGATATTTAGCTTTTGAATAACGACACCTTTTTTCGTGGCAGCATGAAAAGTTTCACTTTACCAGCTGCAGAGGATTTCAGTTTGTCAGCTTGTGTGCCACCCAGCCCAGTACAAAAAGAGAACTGACATTATCTTTCTTTCATCTTCTGCTTAGTCTTGATAGTCACTCCTGGGATTCCTCATGCTGCTCTCAGTCTGTGGTTTTCTTCCCCTGGGAATACTAGTGTAGAAGAGACAAGATAAGTGGTGCTGTTGTATGCCAGAGATAACTCTGCTCTGCAGAACCCTCTCATTGGGTGCCAAGGCCTTTTCTGCCTTTCCTACTGCCATGCTGGTGAGGAAGTTGGGGGTGCAGGGGAGACTGGGACGAGACACAGCCAGGACAGGTGATCCCAACTGACCAAAGGGTATTCCAGGCCATCTGAATATATGAGTATATTCCAGGCCATCATGCTCAATATATAAAGGGTGGCAGGGGGGGAAAGGAGGAAAGGGGGGGGACATTTGGAGTGATGGAGTTTGTCTTCCCAAGTCACCATTACACATGGTGGGGCCCTGCTCTCCTGGAGATGGCTGAACACCTGCCTGCCCATGGGAAGCAGTGAATTAATTCCTGGTTTTGCTTTACTGATGTGCCTGGCTTTTGCTCTCCCTATTAAAACTGTCTTTGTATCAATGCATGACTTTTCCAGCTTTCACCGTTCCCATTGTCTCCCCAGTCCTGCTGGTGGGACTGAGTGAGCAGCTGCCTGGGGTTTGGCTGCTGGCTGACCAAGCTGAGATGACACAGAGAGGACGAGGACACTTCCCTCGCTGCAGTGGCCAATCCAGAGGGAGAGCTTCGGCAGAAGGATGCTCTCCATGGCTTGCAGCATGGAGTGACTAAACTGGCATCACATTCAGAGTAGTCAGAGCTCTGTAATCGTGCTGCAATCCAACTTCCTCTGTGAGATGCAGTTCTAGCACCAGGCCAAAGTTACAATGTCCAAGAAGATTAGGAGTATTTGGAATATTTTGGAATATTTTTCCTCATGATAAAATAACAAAATAAATATATCTGGAAAAGCCATAGTCAATAAGCAAAAGGTGACCACAGAACTCATTGTTTAGGTGAAAATAGTATTATTACCTTGTTTATGACAGAATCCCCCAGTCCCTCAATATTTTTGATGTGTGTCAAAGTTCACTAATAAACTTCTATGTTTCAGAAATTTTGAACAGTATTTACACTGACCACAGTATTACACAATTATAATTTTCACAAATAATATAATCATCTCATTCTTCAAGTTGCTCTTGTTTTTCTTTTCTTTAGGAAGTACTGATAAGTGGACTCAGAAATCAGCCTATATGTCTTCACTTTTTTGTTTTTATTATTATTCAGAAAATATTTTTTTTCTGGACAGTGCAAAGGTTTCATGTAGGCTGAACAAACAATGCCAGTGAAGTTATCAGAAAGTATTCTTCTCACCCAATAGGAACAGCTTCTGGTGCCTTCAACTCACATTCCATTACATTTCCTTCATTTACAGTATGGTGATTGAGAAAGGGAATCAATTTCATATCACCTCAAGCCTTTGCTCTCACTAAGCAATTGGTAATGTTGATTCCCTTCTCCTTGAGTGGTTAAGTTTTACTGGCAGTAGTAAAATGTTATTATCTTCATTCTGCTGTAGTTCTAGGCTATACCTGGTCTCCTGAACACACCAAGACCATAAAAACTACTTACCGAAGAAATTTCAAACACATATATACATTAAAATTGTTTATTAGATTCAGCAATTCCTTTTCCCCTACAGCAACAAATATGGCCTTTAGAAACTAGTATTGTATGAAGAATAAGCTGTCCATTCAAATACAAAGTATTCCTTTGCCCAATTATATTTTTTCCCATTTGAAATCCATTTTCAGGCTTTATTACCTAATAAATACCAGGTCCCAATTCATGTTCAGGCAGAATATTATATTAGCATTCCTGGAACTCTGTCTCACTATTGAACCCTGCCTATATAAGATGAGCATTTTTTTTAGACACAGATGTCAACCTAAATTGATGAGATTCTCCCACTCCTAATAATTGGTATGAAATTTTTCAACAGTCCCTGCACAGAAATTCACAGACCATGCTGTAATGAGCCATTCAGCTTCACATGAAAAGCTAGCAAGAAAATCACCTTCTCCAGAACTAAAATGACATATTAACACTTGCAAAACATGGTATTGTATCAAAGAGAATGAAAATGTTCTCTAAGGCACTGAGCACAGCAGCACATGCACAGCCGTGAGTGTGCAGCCCCTTGCCTCTCCTCTGGAATGGTACCAAAGGACAGCATTTAAAATTGCTTATTAAACATTTTAACAGAAGAACAAGTCAAAACTATTCAAGATTGCACAGGGTCTATATACAGCCCTGGAGTTAAGAGCTTGTTAATTTTTTCCTCAGAGCACCATTGTCTAAAATTTATTTTTCCTGGTTTTGCTTTGCTATTGTAATGGATTGGGCTGCTCTCTTGGGAAACTGCTTGTGAATACTGCTATGACCAGCTGGGGAGGAAATCACCTGCAAAACAGAAATTCAAGAGGCTGTTTGGTCCCTGCCCACACTGATAGAGAGACAACACTGTCAGATCAGTCAACACTGTCCAGTCACTTCTTGAAATTTTCTGATGAGGAGTATGCTATAGTGTCCCATGCCTCTGTCACTATATACCTATAGAGCTGATTTATTTTCTCCAAAATCAGACTTACATCTTCTTTTCTGGAATTAAACTAAACAGTTCTTGCCATCTGTGGAAAACAACTAAACATGGAAAGCAATTAATTGTTGTGCTTTTTTTATGCTACCTTTCGAAATGTGTATTAGACATTTGTTTTGATTTATTCTTTCTGCCTAAGACTAAACAAAGGCAGTACTTTCAACATATCCCTCAGCAGTGGCATCCTCAAGTCATCCTTCTTATCAATGCCAGCTTTTGGCATGTTCTGGCTCACCCACACCTTTCAAAGATTGAAAAGTCCAGGTGGGAAAAGGCCAAACACCAGAGTGAAACAGAAGCTTCCTGTTTGGTTGCTATTTTTTTTCAGAAAAGATCCCCTTCAAGGCAGTGGACACAGTCCAGTCACCAGCACAGAGCTATCTACTGTCATTTGGACTGTCCTACAGATGTCCCCAGCTGACAGATGCTGCTCCACAGGACACAGCTCTCCCGTGGCTGTATATTCCCTTGTTCCACAGAGATGTCTTGGGCATCAAAAGCAGCAAAAGTGACACCATGTTCAGGAAACTCAATTAATTTCTCTCTGTCTGCATACAGATCTGGATAAAATATAATCTTCCAAGATACAAGTCAGCATCAGTTTACTTCATTTTTTTTAGAAATCCTTGTGCATTTTCAGGCCAGACACATTTCTACCACCTCATGTAACGCAGGTTTATGCTTCCTGAGGATCTGCAGGTACAAGAAGTATGATTGCCTGCTCTTCTCAAATAATAAATGAGTCCACTTTTAACTTAATCTATATATTCACATTTGACCTACTCTCTGCTTAAGTACCTTTCTGTTGTATCACTCATTCCATAGGCTCTAAATACTAATTATATCAAAGAGTGGTATCCAACCCCAAAACAGACTTGCATGAAAGTTTTACTGGAGGAATTGGGTGTAAAAATGAGACTTTGCTTTTCATTTGACTGATCCTCTGTTCCTCCAATTATGCTATTATTGCCATCTATATAGCCATGTAAGGATGTATATATGGCCTTCCTAATATCCTTTTGCAGTTAACAAAAAAGATAGACCCTCTAGACTCTAGGACTGTCAACACAGAAAATGCAAAGGGCCAGGAAGGACGTTTATACACTGAACTTTTAGCATCTATAATTTTCTTTATCCCTTGATATGTTTTTGTTGTTTCAATTAATTCATTCTAGTACTTCACTCATGCCCAATCCAGATGACAGCAGAATCTCTCTCTTAAACAGACGTCCTACTTCAGGACACAGATCTTTTACCTCACTCTATAGAAACAAGACCCAGATGGTCTAAAACACAGCCCTCTAACTGCCTTATGCTTAGAAACTGAAATAACACACAAAAGAGTAATCCCAGATTTGGGGCAGAGGAGCATCCACATGGGCCCAGCAAAAACCCAGGGCCAAGTGCTGTGCAGCTTAGATAGGACCAACCTGCACTAACAATGGGAGCAATACAGATATGAGCCAGGGAAATCCTTTACCTGGCCTCATAATTGAAAATTCATCATCTTCCCCAATAGAGATAGCTTAGGACAACAACATGTTTATTTTAGGAGTCACTGTGTACCCAAAAAAAGCCAGCTGAAAGCCATATATTGCTGAAAGCCATATATTGATAGAGGCTGCAGCACAGACTTGTGGATCCCATCCAGAGGTTAAAGGGAAGTTACTGACCACAGGGATTTTTTCTTTTCTGCTCCTATCCTCAATGAACAGTCACAGAGAATTTCTGCAGGTAGTTCAAGGGTGAGGACTGACTAACCATTAGAGAAATGTCAATGTAAATTTTAAGGGGAACAGGGAGGAACTCCAGCTTTCTGACCATCTTCATGGCCTCCTCTGGACTCACTCGAACAGTTCCATGTCCTTTTTTCAGGAGCTCTGGAGCTGAATGTAGTAACATGCAGAAATTGCAATGTATAAAATTACAGTTTTAATTGAAAACTAGCACTGATACAAGTATGTTGCTGAAAAGGGTTGCTATGCATTTTGACAATGGCAGTGTTGAACTCCACAGTGGGCTGTTATTTGCTAATGTTTATATGCATACAAAGCATGCACCATTAGCAAGCCACTTCACTAAATAAGTATGTAGTTAACAATTACTGCAACTGAGAGAATAGTGAGTACAGCCTTTTCTCATCTGCACTTCAGCATACAGACAGCTTTTGCTTACATGTGAAAAAATGAGCTCTTTCTTTACATGTTTTGCCTTTTTCCATTATCTGTAGAATACAAAAATAGCAGCAGGGACAAAACCCTCCAGCATGACTCAAAGAGCTAAGAAAAGCCACAAACCCCCCTGCTAATGTGATGCCAATTCTCATGCAGAGCTGCTGACTGCTTTGTGCAAAAATCCTGATGCATCTCTGCTCACTGCCTTCAGATCATCGCTTCTGTAGGGACATGGCACGAAAAGAACCACCTCACTGAAGTGCTCCTGGTGAGTTAAACAGGGAGCAGAGTTTGCCTCAGGTCCTGAAGTCAGTGTGCCTGTGTAAAATGACATCTTAACCATAGGTCTGTGCATAGTGTAGGACATTTGCATTTTGGTTTACCCTGAAGGAAATCCCAGACAAGTCAGTGTGTCAAAAGATTGACATAATTTGGATACATCACAAGTCTGTGGCTGAGGAATGAAGCCCCATCACACTGCTGTGATCCATGAACAACCCATCTTTCCCTGCTGCAGCCCAGCCTTTAACTAGATGTGCTCTTCTAGTAGGCACAGGATCCCCCAGTGTCAGCTTACCTTGTAACCCCATTTGGTGGACCCATCTTAAGGGAAAAGCAAAATCATAGTTATTGTCACAGAAGACAGTAGTAATGTGCTTTATGGAACTGGGAATAAAGCAACAAAAAAAGAAAAAGGAAAAAAAAAGAAAAAAAAAGGAAGAAGAAGAAGGAAAACTAATTATTACAGCCACTTAAAATATTTCTCTGTCCTCATCTGCACTGTCAGAAGTTGTTTGCAGATGTTGCTATTACTGATAAATTCTCACAAGCAAATACCCACCAGAGAACACTCTGATTTTGGAGATCCCGCCTCTTCCTCTGCTCACAGTCTCCCGCTTAGATGTTTTCTTAAAAGGAAAAATCTCTAAATATTTATGAACCTTCAAAATGTGTTCCATCTCTCCAGTATTCCCCTTTTCAGCTATTATTGTGACAGTTTGCATCATGTTTCAGTTTCATTTCTTTCTTTTCCCTCCTGCCAGTCAGTGCAGACAGGTCCCTCAGGGCTGATTTTTTGTGTCACTAGTGCTGTACCTGCTGCCCAGAGCATCCCAATTGATGTTTAACCACTGAGGTAAATGCATCAAGGTAGGTACTTTTACTGAACTTTCAAATTTCTGCTATGCGTTTCCACCACCAGTTCAGCCAGAGCTGTGATTTATCACAACATTTCAAACATTTTATCTTTACTGTTCCTTCAAATCTAGTAGCACCACACTAACACCCAGTTCAGCAGGTTTCCTCCCCACTCAGATAACAACACCCAAACTGCTGCATAACAGAGACAGAAAGTAGAGCGGAGCCTGTTGCCTTGGGCTGGGTGCAATCTGCCCTAGGCAAGCCCTGGACTCGGGATGAGGCTGAACAGGCTCACAGCCATGGAAAAAAGACCAGAAAAAGAGCAGGGCTCAGCTGTGCTCATGCACATTCCTTGCCAGGGATGCCTGCACCCTGCAGACCCCCACCTGCCTGCTGCAAAATCCAGAGCTGAAAAAGGGGAGCTGTTAATCCCCACTTCCTGGTGTCCTGTGTGAATTCAGTCTTGGCCCTGAGCACGCAGTGAGACAGAGGGAGATCTTGTTGTCCCTCCATGCCTAAGGAAAAAGCACCATCACTGTGGTTCAGCAGCCACCCGGGGATGCTCGTGCAGCCCAGCCATGCAGCAGTTCTGGATGTCCTTCCCTCCACACCAGCTCACTGTGTGAAGACAAAGCCTGTCACTGACCAGCAAAACAAAGCACCTCAAAGGCCAACCCTTTCTGCAGGGACTATGTCTTTATCTAATTAGGGCACCTTCCCAATAGCTTTGTTTCCAAGTGCTATGGCAACAGGTGGTATGAACATTAACAAACCAAATGGAATGGGAGGGCAGCCTTTCAAATAAAAAGTCAGTCCACATTACAGGAGCGGACTGTGCAAAATGACACACAAGCCAGCAAGTCTAGAATAGATTTAAAACATGGTATGAAACAGGTTCAAATTTTAAATAGGGTAGGAGTGGTAAAGGCTTGTCAGATGAGTCTTGGTAAGTTGTTTCCCATCTAATTATCTTGGCACCCTCCCAGGTGTTCTCCTGAATTATGATTTTAAAAATTTAAGATTTTAGCTGAGGGTTAGAATCAATTCATATTGAAGTTAGATAAACCAGCTTTAGGTTAATGATTATTAGATGCTTAAGCTAAAGCTAATTGTTATATTATGAGCTTATTTATAGAAGGAAGTGGAGTAAATGAACCATTATAGGAACCTACTGAAACCAGTAGAACAATGCCCAGCACCTGGACCCTATGTCAATCCATCACGAAGCAGGGGGCCTTGGATCGTGCCAGACGGTCACAGGGACCTGACAAAGACTTTCCTGACTTCATCCCTGGGACCACTGACCCAATTCTAGACCACCGACCCAATTCAAAAGAAGAATTGCGCACTCGTGAAGGACTAATAACCTCATTTTAATACAAAGCAGGGACAGGAAGTGCTGAGGTTATGCATTTGTATTATTTTGGGAAATAAATAGAAGGCAAAAATCCTTGTGCGGTGCAGTCACACATTTCGAGAACGACTCCCCCTGTGCCGCCTACTGGCGTAAACAACGTACCACTCTCTAACTTAGACTAGTTAGAGAGTCTTTGTCCGTGGTTTTCAGTTTTAATGATTCACACCTGCCTCTGCAGAGTTACAGAACTGTGGCTAGAAACAAGTTGCCGTCTCCGCTGCAGCACAGCCACCCCGAGTGTGTCCATCAGCACTGCTGCCCATGTCCTCTGTCTGCTGACCCAGACCTCCACCAGCTCTTCATGAGCTGCCAACACAGAACCTTTGTATCAGGAAATTAGCTGGTTCTTCAAGCAACTCATCATCACTTTGTCTTGAGCTGGAAAGGACTGCGGTGCGTTTTTGCTAGCAATGTTTTCTGCCCTATACAACAACACAGTAAGAGTATAAATGTTCACAGAGTGAAGTTCTCCATGGTCTACTTCATTGGTTTCAGCAATGAAACTTGATTTCCCCCAGAAGACATGCTAAGTCCTCACAGTGCTGAATGAATTAGTATTTAGTGTATAGTTCAGAAAAAGAGTTTTACAGGTTTAAATTTATATAGCACATGTATGAAAGAAAAGGATTGAATGCCTATGGATCATGGAAAACATGTTCAGTTTTCTTTTCTGAGTATATGGGTCCTGTGCTCAAGCAGTTTGCTATATGTAAAGTTTTCTAAATCTCTTTTAACAGATATAAATAACCTGATTTTTAGTTCACAATGTTCCAAGTTTTATCAGCAGAATACTATGTCTCATGTACTCTTCCAAAGTCCAAACACGAATGTATGCTGAAAATAAACTCTGCTACTTTGCTATCTCTATTTACTGGGACATTCTTGCCTACTTTTTAAACTCAAGCTATTGCTGCATATTTATGGCTTTGAATACAAACAACATGAAAAGGAAGGCAAGGGAGTTTTCTAAGCACCTTCTGTAAAGACACTCCTAAACAAAACTCTGGAAAAGGCTGACCTTCTTGCAGGTTTGCCTGTTCATCTATCACAGTTGCACAGTGAAAATATTTTTTCAGGGTGGAAAAGAGATACTGGACAAAGGGAGTTTGCTCTTGAGGGGTTTACTTTCCTTCCAGGTGAAGTTATTCAAGTGCTTTGTTATGTTTCATCTTGCTTTCTCTCCAAGTGTCAGGACTGCTTCTAGAGAAAATGCTGCGAGGAGTGATGGCAAAGAAAGCAGCACATAACCAGTAAAAAAATATGTGGAATCATTCCCATATTAACTTTCAAATCTGAAGACGAGTCTTAATGGAAATGATTGGACTTCTTTCAAAATTGGAACAGGCTGCCCAGGGAAGGGGTTGAGTCACCATCCCTGGAGGTATTTAAAAGATGTATGGATGTGGTGCTGAGGGACATGGTTTAGTGGTGGACTTGGCAGTGCTGGGTTAATGGTTAGACAAGATGATCTCAGCAGTTTTTTCCAGCCAAGAGGTCCATGATTCTATGTGCTGTGCAGGGCTGCAAAGGTGAGTAATCCCAAGGAGGGCTGCTGTGGGCCCCCAAGCACTTTGAGCAGAGCTGTTGTGAAAGGGGACCAGACTCTGAGATAAAGACACACTGAGCAGCAGTGTTACCAGCCCAGCTGAGCCCTTGTCTCTGCAGAAGTACAGGCTGTCACAGTACTATTTCCCCTCTGAACCAGAAAGTTTTCCCAGTTTGCAGCTACCATTAGCTACCTGGACCACAGACACAATATCTGCTGGGGGCTGCTTCCCTGCCAAGACTATTCTGGAGGGACTGAGGCATTTTCCCAAAAGAGTTCAGTGTGAGAAGTCACAGTGCCTTCATCAAGCCGTAACTGTCCCCATAGCTCTCCCCACCAAACCAGCATAACCCTTGCTGGTGGTTCTTGACCTCCTCCCCCAAACCCCACAGTCACAGATCCTCCATTAGAGAAGTAAGGGGAAGTTGCCCTTCTTGCAGCTTTGAGCTAAAAGTGACACAGGTTTCCAGGCTTTCTCCTCCATGCTTCCCACTTTGGGCTAAATTTCCCATTTATCACTCCTCAGTCTCTGTTCCCCTGAAATAACCCATTTTCCCAGGCAGTGGCTGGATGAGCTGGCAAAGACAGCCCTGTGCTTGCTCTCATGCTGAGGTCCACAGGCAATCAATCACTGGAGTGTCTGTTTGTTGCTGACAGACAGATAAGTGCCTCCTCTTCTCTGTTTTCAAATTATTTCAAGCAACAAAAACACATATCCAAAACCAATCTCTGAATGCTACTTGAGCAGCAGAGCCAGGGCCTCCAGACAGTGGAAGAGCAGCCCCTGAGCTGGTGATGTGGGGAGAGATGGGCCTGGGGCAACCTCACTGAAATGTGGTGCTGCACCAGCAAGGATGACCAGGAAGCCCCACTTGAGGAATCTGGGTCAGAAAAATCACTTACCTGTTTTATAAAGACTTGACCATAGGAAAGAATCTTACTTTATACATGACAAACCTGTGGGGAGAAAGAGCAGCAGTCTGTAGGGAAGGATTGTCCACAGCTCTGGGGTGTGGAGGGAGAGGAGGAGTGCAGTATTGTAAAAATGCAGGTGAAGCCAGGATGGGAAGAAATGATGTCTGACTACAGTTCGGAAGGCTGAATGATTTCTTTATTATAACTATATTATAATACATTAATATACTATTTTAAAGAAGATACTAAAACTACATACCTATTTTTCTAACTACCATATCTAACTCTCTCTAACTTAAAACCTGTGACCCTCTCCCTGAGATCTAAACAATGCAGGTGGACATGATTGGCCACCAGATCTAAACAATCCTCACCAGAATCCAATCAAGCCATCACCCCAGGTAAACAACTCTCCAAACACATTCCACATGGGAAAACAAGGAGCAGAAATAGAAATTGTTTTCTTTTTCTTCTCTCTGTGCTCCTCTATGAAGAAATCCTGAGAGAGAGAAGAATGTGCATGCCACAGTGCAGGAATAAGAACATCTGAGAGCCAATGGGTTTGCTAACATACCTTCCAGACATGAAAAATCTTAATGATAACAGTTATCATCTTGATAAAAGAGCCATGCTCGGGAAAGGTCTGAAGGCCTTTCACTGGAAAGAAGCTAAAAGGGGCCTAGGGAAGATTTTTTTTTTTACTTTATTAAATTCTGTATGCTTTTTTCTAGTTTTTGTTGAACTTTATGTTCCCCGTAGTTTTAAAACATAAGCCCTAGAGTTTTATAGTTACAGTTTGTCTTTACTCTAAAGGGAAAAATGGCTTCAAAAATTCTTTTCAAATATTCTAATTTTCTATGAAGATGACTGAGCAACAACCTGAAAAATTAATATGGACAGAAATATCAATTGCATAAACACCAGATATGGATATTTTACAGGTGTGAAACCAAGTGTAATAACTCATCTAATACAGGCTTCCCAGGTCAAATAATTCATTGAAGGGAATGAAGAAGTTATTTTCTCTACCAAATGCTTTTTTAAAATTTCTTTTGACAAATAAAAAGTAAACATATTAATACACATAATTTGTTCTAAATAAACATAGAAATCTATTTATTTTCTACATCTTCAAGATATCATTCCTTACTGTCTGGTCCTGCTATCTCATACCAATTAATTTATTATTTTTTCAGCAACCAAAGGGAATGGATTTAGATGATACCTTGATATGTAATTGATGAGCTCTGTATTACAGATGCTTCTGAGTCAAATAGCTGGGCCAGCCTGACTGGAGTGTTTTTAGTGAAATGTCACAAGAGCATGTGCTGAGCTATTGCCTGTCCACATTGGCCCTGAGGCAGCAGGGCTGGGCAGGAATGCTCAGAGTTGCCAGCATGCTTGGCTTCATATGAAGAGAGAAGTTCATGGGCTTGTCTGGGGATGGTTGCAGTCAAAAATTCTCCATCTTTCCCATCTCTGAGAGTAGGAAGAGAGAACTGAGTGACCTGAAACATTTCAAACACCACTGACCAAAACTATAAAGGAAAGTATTTTTCAACTGGCAAATCCTGTCTGAATATGTTTTTATGTAGCATGGCAGAAAAGGATGGCCTAGAACAAAAAATAAGGTGAAATTTCACAGAACCACAGCATATTCTGAGGTAGAAGGAGCCCCTAAAGGATCATCAAGCCCAAATCTGAAGTGAATGGCCCACGCAGGGATCAAACCCACAACCCAGTTGATGTTATTAGCACCACACTATGACCAACTGTACTGCAAGATATCTTCTGTGGAAATCAAGTCCATGACTGTGGATTCAACTTTCACTGAAGAGACCTTTAGATAGTACATTAGAAACATTTTCCTAACATCAGTAATGCCCTTTTCAATTTTTCTGCCAGGTCCTCTCCTAGGGAGACTGAAATTTAGCTACTACAGGGCAACAGAGAAATTCTCCCTCGCAAATCAGGGTTTGTATTTGTTTGTACTTTGGCACTATTGTCAGTGGTCATACAGAGAAAAAGACATTTTCTTTTCCATGCACAGGATGTGACATGGGCCAGGGGCAGTCCTTTCCTTGAAACAGATTCAAGTTGAATCAAATGGGGTGAGGGAAAGTCAAGTAAGACACTCCACACCACATAAGAGTTGGTCACTTTTCTTGGGTCAGGCAAAGAGGACATCAAGGGGGTGAGAAAGCTCTACCTTACCCCTCTTTTCTCAGTTTGGTCTGACTAGTGTAGTTCAAAGCAAATGTTCTGTATTAGCCAATGAAAAATCCATTAAGGTCACAGGGAACTGGTGATTTCACAGTGTCATGGAATAGATCCATGTTCATGAATCTTCAGTGGTCTTGATCTTTCCAAGCAGTGTTTGCTCTCACCCTGGCCCCTAACAGACAAAGTTGGTAGAAAGCCTCCTGTCATTACCCATCTTTAAGATGATGTTATATTTTTCTCATTCCCACTGGCAGAATAAAATATCTGGGAATTGTTTGTACTAGTAGCAGTGTGAAAATACATTTTTTCAAAAGCATAGGAACAAATTCCAACAATGGCTTGGCTTTGATTTGGTGCAGGGGTTGCTGATGATTGTGTCAATGGGAGCAGATGTTTTCATCTGCAGAGAGAGTTATTCTGAATAGTGAAAGTATATTAAATTATAGAATTGTGGGGAAGGGAGGGAGGAAGGGAGGAAGGGAGGAAGGGAGGAAGGGAGGAAGGAAGGAAGGAAGGAAGGAAGGAAGGAAGGAGAGATCAGGTTGATGTAGCAGGACCTGCCTTTCCTAAAGCCATGGTGGCTCAGGCTGATCCCTGGTTAGTGTGTGATGGCACTGAAGATGATTAGCTCCATCATGCCTTCCCCATCAGGCTGAGAGGCCTCTCATTCCCTGGATCCTCCTTCTGGCCCTTCTTGTAGATGGGTATCACATCTGCCAACCCCAGTCAACTGGCACCTCCCCAGCTAGCCAGGACTGCTGATACATGACTGAAAGTAGCTTGGTGAACTCTTCCAGCACAGGGAACTGTGCTGGCACACAAGAACAGGCACTGTACAGTACTGGTACTGTAAATAGTGGAGCAAGAAACTCAGTCCCCTTGTAGGAGCGAACAGGGACGTGATTTTTCTTTCTGTGTGGTATCTGCCTCATTTTAGGATCCTATACGTTCAATTCACTTGGAGCTATTTTATTCCAGCAGTGGGTGTCACACAACTTGCCACACAGCTGTTGTCAATTAATAACAACGGGATATTATAGTAAAATGAACAGCCTATTAGTTCACATCCTGGTTTATTTTCACGCCTCGCTCTTGAGAAAACCAACAGGCAGCTGCACTGTGACTTTGAACTGGTCCCTATTCATTGCCTACTGGGGTGTGCTTGGACACCAATGTATTATGCATGCACAGCAGCTCAAAGGAGCCTCGTTCTTGCTTCAAGCCTGTGGGAATAATACATTGGATTGGATGGTTATACAAATAGTAGTAATTATGCAGAAATCAGCCCATGTTCCCTTGGTAATGGCACCTCATTAATTTCGCTGAAACCTCCCTAAATTATACCAATGAATTCCCCTGTAAGTTTGGGTTTGGGGTTTTTTTGTTTGTTTGTTTTTTCCCTTTCATAAGCAAATTGTGCCACAGAAAAGTAAGAAGGGGACATTTCTGCTGGGTTGCAATAGATAAATTTCCCATCAGATAAAACAGCGGTGATGAGAATAAGTTGTGATGTCTAGTACACACTAAAACTGTGCTTGCTAACTGCTGTAGAGAAAGTATTACTTTGGCAAAAAAAATTCAAGAATTAGTTCCAGAAGTGGCAGAGCCCAGTTTCCAATGGATTTCTGTAGGCAGTTGAATTGCATGAAGGTTGCAGCATGAACTCACCATGTCAGTAAACATGATAGAACACTGCAGGGAGAAAGTAATAATATTAATTTTGACAAAAACTGCTATTAGCCAGTTGGGTCTTTTTTTTATTAGTAGTAGTTAATGCTAGATAATCTCCTTAGGAGACAACCTTTGACACAGGAGAGGACTCTTCACTTGACCCTGTGCATTTTGCAGCTGAAAATCAGCCATGAAACACAACTCACAAGCGGCCTGAAGACACACAGAGCATCCCTTAACTCTTCACATGGATCCTCTGGCAAATGGTACAATCTGAGTTCTAGCTGGAGTAAGAAAATGTGTTTGAGACCTTCAGGAGTCTGGCAAATCTGTTTAAAACTAAACAGTAAGTTTGAAAATTATTGACAAGGGAGCTGATTGTTGACATATCTCTGCAGCAAAAGAGATTGAGCTTAGTTTCTTCAGGAACCAGGTTAATTAAGATATACACTTTCATTATTGTCAGCTTTCACATCAGGTTTTCTTCACCCTGTCCTGTTGATGGAGGAGGTTGGTGGGCATCTGGCAGCCAGCCAAGGTAAGCCCAACACATTCACTTTTATTTTTAGTCTTTTTCAAAATTCCTTCTCCGACTATTTACTCTGATAGTCTCCATATCCAATACCCCTAATTTTCTCTCTCTTCTGCTGAGGTGTTTCTCTTGTAAATACATGATCATCCATGTTTTTATTAAGCTTTAGGTTTTTATTTGCTTATTTTTAATTCACCAGTTGTACTACTTAATAATTTTATTTTGCTTTGCCTTCCAAAGTCCATATTCAGTCTTTACAACACATTATTCATTTAATTCTTGTACTACTACACATAGTACTTCCAACAAATGCAACAAAAGTGTTTCCTCTAACAAGCTTACAGCTCAAATGATAGATGATAGAAGAAGCCTGAGCTGGGGGCAATCATAGAATGATAAGACTTTCACTGTATACACTTGAGAATGAATTGACCACAGGATGTATATAGATCATCACATCCTTGATGGCATGTAACTGTGTAATCAGTGTCTGATAATGGCTTCAAGACATCAAAGCAATGAGGTTTTAAAACAACCTTCTTGTTAGAGTTGTGGGAACAACAAAATAAGTCATCCTTAAGCTGGAGCCTCGTGTGTTTCTGAAAATGACTGCGAGACGATGTTGCCTGCAGCAGTGGGAGAGTGGATTTTTTTTTTGCATTTTACTTTTTTCCCACAGTATTTTTTGTATTTGTTTGTTGTGAACAGGGAGGGAAAGAGGCTTTTTACAGTGTAAGTTTACAGAAGGTGAATGTCAAAGCTGCATGCATAAGGGACAGTAGTCAAGGCACAGCACCCTAGGAATGGATGAAAAAGTGCCAGCAAAAGATCTAGCAAGAAAGCAGGGTCATTAAATGCCTTTCCACTGCCTTGCCCACCTGCACCTGTGGCAGCTCCTGGCCATGCCTAAGAGGTGAAAGTATTTGGTTCATTGCACAAGAGATGGACATTGTGCATTAGACTGGTCCCAGTCGATCACAGACTAACACAGTGACAGCTGTCAATCTGCCTTCAGAGCAGGCAGCACCTGGCACTGCTAACTTGCCAAACCACATTAAAATAAAGCATAAACTATTTTCCAAATAAGCAGTAGTTCTAGCTTTTAGAGAGCAAATAAAAGTAGGGAGGAGAAGGAAGGTGGTCTGCAGGTCAGAAAGAGTAGTAGGGGCATATGGCCAGAAGATGATCTCACAATTGACTGTGATCTACTTTTGAAAAATACTTTCTACTCCATCTGCACCAGTATATTTGATGATAAATGAGACTGCTGGTAGAGTGGCTAGACATCTTAAGGCAAAATTAAAGGGTTTATTTGATTATATGGGGAACAAAGCATTTGTGCAGGCAAAGCAAATTAAATACCATGCTCTCTACAGCCCTCAGAATGTTGCTGCAAGGTTAAGGTATTGTCTTTCTGCCTCCCTTGTGCACTGATTGCATTTTGCCTACACACATGCTCACACACACACACAGAATCTGTCAACTTGCTGGATTTGCCACTTTTCTCCTGATTTGAAATAGTCTGTTCTTACTGGAAAAATTACTTTTGTACTACTGGCGATAGCCTCCCAAATACTGGTAGTATTCAGGGAACAATGACAGGGAATGGCTTATTCATCCTGTGTGTTTCTGTCACTGATCATACCTAGAGACTGAATCCTGTTTGAAATACAGATGTGATTCCTGACTGTCTGCCTAGAAAAATAGATATCTGAATGACAAAGGCTGAAAGGGAACCTGTGGTATAGCTGTAGTCTTTAAATTTTTTATTGGATTTTAAGTAGGAAAAATTTTTCTGCAGTGCTACATGGCAGGGAAGTCCAGAAGTTTCTGCCCAGCACCTGCTTGATGGCTTTGAAGCCCCAGATCCCAGGAGCCAGACTGTATGGAGTCTGCTTTCTCCCTGTTTTCTGCCATACCTGACCTAACACAACTGAATGTTTCATTGTCTGTCACTGCACAGAAGCCAGGCAACACTGTTTTGCTGGAGTTTTTAAAGCACATCTAAGTGCTTTGGCACATAATTATTTCTACAAAAGCTCTCCTCAGCTTCTCCATTCTGTGCCTACTTCACTGTCCTCTTCAAGTGGCCTTTTGCAGCATGGCTGCTGAAACTTTGACATGGAGAAGGGCACCTGCTGTTTCTGCAATTGCTGTCTACCACCCCGTCCGTGCCTATCCAGGGAAGCTTGTCAGCTTATTACATTGTCCAGTGGGGGGCAAGGACGGCCTTTGGTCAGCACCCAGCATGCAGGGATCTTTCTCTGAGCAAGCATTTCCGAGCACAACAGCAACACAAACATATTAACAAAACAGTATTTGAAATAGACACAGGATTCTGCCACAAACACTCTGGAGAGCTCCTTTCCCCTCTCTATTGTGAGGAGTTTGATCTCCCTGTGCACCACTTTCACCAAATGTCTTTCACAGCACACTCAGGGGTTCTGAGTAATTTCAAGAGTTTCAAGTGGATTCCTCCTATGTTTTGAATGCAGACATAATAGTAACATTTCCTCCTTGATTTTCTTGAAGAGTTTTGTTAATGCATTTCATAGTGATTTGATTTGCTCTCTATTTCATATTTTTCGGTGTCTTTCTGGCAATAAAGATGTATTTTCCCTCATGAGAGAGTGAAGAGTGTTTACTCCTCAGCTCTTTAGATCTGCTTCACCTCTTCACCTTACTCCATATACCTAAAGATAAGCCATTGATATCGGGGTTGGGGAAATACAGTACATTAAACTTTCTGAAACAAGGCAAGAGCAAAAAAATCTGGGGTGTGATGGTTCTAGCATGGGGTGACACAACACTGGTGCCACGTCTTGGTGATGGAAAGAAGGATTCATCAGTCATCACTGCTGAGGCCCTCAGAGACATTTCTCACTCAGATTTGGAGTTGGCATCCACAGCCGGTTTCCCAGAAAACCACCAGTGATTAAACACATGGAAAACTATAGCATATGTCTCTAAATTATTGAGAAAAAGTACTCAAAATCCCTTATGTAGGGATATAACAATCCAAATTCCCTGAAGGGAGGGAGAAATGGGGTAAAATGCAGCATGGATGAGGAAGCAAGAGGACCAGAGGGGACAGCCCCCCTGCCAGCAAGACGTGTGATCAGTGAAAGGGTCTCCAGAACGATGGTGCAACACCATTGACCTGGGCATCAAACATCACCTTGCTGTTGAGCAGATATTTTGGCAGTCAGTCCTGCGGGGAGGTTTTGTCCTGAAAACTGTTTAGTCATTGCTTCATGTCTGGAATAAAAACAGAGAGCCTGAGGGAAGTTTCATCCTCACAGGTTCAAAGGCCTTCACATAAAACGTGACTGGAGGTGACATCAAACAAAGTTCTTCTTGCCCAGTCTTTGGCTGGTGATCCAGCTTCCCTCTTGCTACTCCAGATTCCACTTCATTTCAGTCACCTAGAATAGGTAATGCATTATTCCTTCATGTTCATATACAGATAATGTACACCCAGAAGGTGTAGTCACTATAATAGCTTAGATTTGGCTCCAGCTTAGCTTTTGTCCTGAGTATGGACTTCAGACCAACCCAAGTTACATGTAAGCTCTTTGTGAGGCTGGTTTTGAACCTTCCAATAAGCAAAAGGCCTCTTTGGATACAGACCTGTGTCACTGCATCTGCCTTGATTTGAAAGGAAATGATTGCTAAGCTCTTGAATCTAAAACATATTTTTTGCTTCTTAAACTTAAAAACAAAGGAAAAAAGGGTGTGTTGATAGCTGCTGTTAGGCAAGAAGAGATCAAAATGTGCTAAAATAGAGTTTCTTAAGCAGTCTGCCAGAGCCTTCAAATTTTTTTCACCCAGTAAAAATTTAGGATAGTAGCAAAGACTGATTCACTCTAGGCAATTAAGGAATTTTTATAATGTTTTGCCACTTTCTGAAGTATCTTAAGCCATATGTAATTCACCGTAGTTCTAACATCTGTCATTTCCTCGGGAATACTTCACTGTCAGAAATTAAAATGCATTACTACTAATGAGATATTCTGATTTCAGATTGTCATTTCCAATTCTAAATATAAAAGTAATTACCAGCACATATGACCCCCCACAACTGAACAATTTTATCATCATTCCCAGAAGTAGCATCAGTACTTTTGTTTTTTTGCTGTAAAAGAAAAGCCTTTACCATAATGACATCCTTATAGTCAAGTGGAAGACATTACATAGACATAAAGGAATTAGATAATTGCATCAGTGATTTCACAATATTTTCTACATAAAAGAGAAAAAAATACAAAAGGACAGTTATTTAAGTTCTTATGCACAGTCCTATAAGGCAACTTTTGGGTTTGTTTCCAAATGCATGAAAAAAAATACCTAAAAGCAGAGTCTCTGAAAACTGAGTCTCAGCTTAGTCTCTGAAAACTGCAGCAACAGCAAGGCAATGTTTGTGCGACTTGTAAATCTCAAAAAATGAAGTGTCGTTTCTTTTCATCATACCAATATCTCACTTTGCAAACAACACAGCTATTCATGAGAGAACTTATAAAATACAAGCAGCAGATTCATAAACAACCTGGATCTCAGGGATAATTTTGCCATATGCAAATCTCATATCCATCTTCTGCAGTGCTTTTCCTTTTTCAGCAGACACCTTGCAGTAGGCAAAAGTTTCTGTTGGCATCATCAACCATCTTACTATTTGGCCCTCTCCACCTTGGATGCTTATATTGGATATCCTGTATTTGATATAGAGTATAAAATGTCCAAAAAGGGAGTAAACAAGTAAGCAGACTCTTAAAGACTCTCCCTTTATCTAGCACATGTAGTTGGAATTATCTAAATAATTGCTGCATTTATACAACTTGTTCCTATTCTGTAATTTAGTGCCTCTGCACATGTCTATACATTATAACGCTCCTCTGTACGGCCCCTTCAAATTTTACAAGTTGTTTTTAGATGTATTAATAATGGTGATTAAATAAGTAAAAATATTTCTTCACTACTTACTACTAGGTACTGAGAAACTGTATTTTGAAAAAACTGCTCTGGTTTATTCTAATAGGAAAATATCTCAGAATAAAGCAGTCTAGTGGATATCTGGTTAGATCAATATTCAGACAGACACTATGTCCCCTTTTCCCATTTCATGCCTCTTTGAAAGACAAGAGAAGCTGGTGGATTTTTGCCCAAATTCTTCTCCTTTTCCTGAGGATAAGACCATGTGAGAAGATTAAGAGAGAAAGGATTTTTTTGGGTCATCAGATCTAGCTTTCTGTTATCCCTATTAGCCATGTCATACACATTTTTCCATAAAGAGACAAGTATCTAAGTTTATTTTTCACTCATATCAGTGATCATCTACTGGTTAGGAACACTGGGCTCATTTCCACTTGGAAATTATTCTTGTCCTTGTTTATTTCCAGTTGTTCTTGTATCAGCATTTAGGTCATTTTAATGCAGTGAGGTCCTTTGGTTAGCTGCCAGAAAATGGGGTCTCCTTTCTTCTGATTCTCCTCTCCTTCTTACCCTTGTTGTTACTCCTCTTCAGAATGAACAGATCATCACAAACACGTGCTGTGTTTTGGGTGGGACCTTATCAGTGGTTCTCAGAGGGTAAATAAGACTTTTCCAGTGTCTTCTGAAAGCACTCTGCCTGATCCAGCCACAGGTCCCATGTTGGCCTTCCCACAGCTCCATCTCAACCTGCTCACCCTGCAGCTATTTAGAATAACAAGGTCTTGTTCCTTCTTCCTTTGTTTCCAGCTGATGAGCTCCAGCTCACAGCAGGAATTTTAGCTACTTAGCAACCTTGTAATTTTGACTTCTATAATATCATTATTTCTTTATTATGTCAAGATTTAAAGTAATCCTTTTGTTCCTGTACTGTTCCTCCCTCCCAGCTGTTACCACCAAGAACTCATCAGCATGATTCTACTTTTTCTGCCAAACTCTAAGATGTTTCTGAGTCCCATATCCAGTACCCAAGGAATTCAGTTCTTCTCTTTTCTACTACTGATTAGTTCCCCTGGCCCCTTGCATTTTGTTTATCAGACATTTCCTTAGTTATCATATACAAATTAACACACAAAACTCCAGCCCTATTAATCATTTCTAGTGAGGAAATGTTTGACCTAAGTCCAGGAAGATTGAAGCTATTTCTCTCCCCTTTTATCAAAATTTAATTGAATCATGAGGGATAAGTATTAAGTTAGACTGACAAAATCTACTGTCAGGAGATGGCAAATTTAGATAGTGTTTTATACCATTCCCCATCTAGTTCTTTGCCTTTAATTATGCTTTTAGAATTATGGGATTGTTATGAATGGAGACAAGCCAATCCGAATTAAAAATCAATAACTAAATTTATTGGCGATCGCGTCACAATTTTAAGTTCGAATTTTGCCCACAGCCCTACAGAGCCGCTCTGGGGACAGCCCGACAGAGCTTCTGCCTCTCTCGGGTATGCCCACCATTGCTTCCCTGTTAGGGGTTTTTATATGGTTTATTTTGCCCATGGCGATGAAGCTATTACATATTTATGAGGTCCCCGCTTCCCGGAGCAGAGGTCTCCGGCTATAGGTGTCTTCTTGTGAAAATTACCGTCCGCGGAGCTGAATCTGAGTTCCCTCCTGTACGTGACAATGGGCACACATCTCCCTCGGGGCTTCTTCGTTCCTCCGCTCCTGGGCTGAATGGAGATTCCCGATC
The DNA here is from genome assembly GCA_013399945.1 of Ploceus nigricollis. Classification (NCBI taxonomy): domain Eukaryota; kingdom Metazoa; phylum Chordata; class Aves; order Passeriformes; family Ploceidae; genus Ploceus; species Ploceus nigricollis. The sequence continues at coordinate 634,464 of VXBC01000328.1, forward strand.
GCTTAATGTCTTGGCTGGGCGAGGTGTAATAGCCGTGCTGGTCTCCTATTCTCTCCTCCCAGGTGGGGTCTTACAATGCTAATCGGGCGATTCAGGATGCAAGCTCCGCAGTCGCTTTAAGTAAAACAATTTTCCTAGCTACTATGTGTAAAATCTTATAACTATAATTTTAATACATACATAATTATCTGCACGAATTATACCCGTATATAACAGGATGAATATTGCCTAAGTTTCTAGTTTGACTGCATTCAGCATTTTGAATTCAAATTTGATTATGGGAATTGGCATATTTTATCATCAAGTAAAGAATTACTGGGCTCACTTGAAAACACAATAATGTTTAATTATTTGTAAGGCTTTCTGTGATGGAATATGTCTATTTGAGCACCTATTCTGCTGAATAAACTTCTTATTTGATTTAAAGTACATTACAAAGTCTAAGTGAGTGCCACTTTTCTGCCATCATAACCTTGTTGATTTTCAAATTGTCTTTTTTTTTTTTGTTGATCTGCTCTTTCATTTTTATCTGATCAGTCTAAAGAATGCCTGCTTTGCTATACAGAGAAATATACAAGAGAAAATCCAGAAAAATTGTGCCTCACTGTTTTTACCATAGTTCTTCATTCTACATCTGAGAAGGGAGTTTTCTCATTCATATTGCAATTCTTAAAATGTTTTTAACTTGAAGAAGTACTCAAATATTAATCTACTCAAATGCATTCACACAAGCAGGCACAGATATTAACACAAGGGGGAAAAAACCAGCCAAAGATGTGTGTGAATTAATTGCAAATCACACAGTACAATAGTACATTTGGTTTTTTCATCTAGCACAAAAAGCCTTTCTCACTGCCATCCTTACAAGTGTCTCTATAATCACCTGAAGCATTTAGCTTCACACGGAGAACTAGAGGATTTGACCTAGTTGCTAGATTTAAGGGAAACAAGACATACAAAGGAAGAAGCTGGAGGTTTTCAAGACAAGATGTTGCCAGGGTTACATGAATTTGCTCATACAATCCTCTCCACCACACTTGAACTATTCCGGAACTGCTTCATGTGCCTGCACACGGAAATAAGTGCATACACCAAGGTCTTGAGAATGTTATTTCTAGACAAGGAGAAACACAAGATACTGTGTTCAACACTGTTTTCAGCTCATTTTTTCCATATTCCTTATCAAACCAAATATTCTATGTCAAAAAAAAAAAAAAAGAAAATAAAAAAAGAAGAGTGAGGTGCTCTTCGTTTGAGGGAGCTATTCAGGTGGCCAAGATGTTTTGTTACTATTTCTAGAATGACATCATTTGAGCAGAGACTTAATATTTCATACTGGACTTCATGGTACTGAAGAGTTGCAGAAAAGTAAACCTACTTTTTAAGTGTGTATTCATTCATTTCACCTTATCATTATCCAATCAAAATAAATGTTATAAAATTTTGATAAATATCTTACTCTAAAGGAGTTTTACACTGTAAAACTCCTTTAGAGTAAGACAAATGTAAAGATTTGAACCATGTGGAGCTTCCCTGGCCCTGTGTGGACTTACACCACAGGACCCGCTCCCTGTGGCATCCCTTGCCACTCAGCATCCTGGTCATTGTCACATCCCAGTCCTGGCTGCCCCTACATCTTTTGTGAGCCTCAAAGTCACATTGCAGCAGTTTCTCTGCTGCTGCCAGATGGATTTTGGACATGACTCACTACCTTGCTTCCTCTGGGACTGTTGGTGGATCCTGCCACTGTCATCAACCCAGACCCTGTGGGATAGTGCCCATTGCAGAGGGCAAACTAAAGGCACCAAGGGATGACAACTCTGTGCAAAGAAAGCTCAAGTATTGTGGGAGCTGTGATGAGAATGAGACTTCCTCTGTCTTTCATTCTTCTAGACAGCTCCAGGCTGGGGATCAGTCCAACTCGGCCCAGTCTGTCAGGAGCCTGACACAGCTTTTCTGTTGGACTGTCCTTTGAGCAAGAAGAATTATGGTAGCATATGCAGTAGTTAGCCTTGCAAGCCAGTGGAGAGGTTTATTCTGCCTGGAAAGGTGCTTCTCTTGCCATATTACAACCACCACACCACAGCAGCTACCAGTTATGTTTCTGAGCTTCCCTGGGCATCTACAGGGCCCAGGAGAAGCCAGCAGTAGGTGAAGCTTGACTTCATCTTGGAGGCATCCAAGTAGGTCAGTAGGTCTCTAGATGCTGATTGCTACAGATCTTAGCAAACCACAGGGTGTAAGAAACTAACCTCAGTTTCCATGGGTGCCCCATAAAGCATACCTTTGCTTCTAGTGACTGTGCTTCCAGTTCTAGTCTTTGCTTTGTTTTTCATGGCCAGTCATTAATTATCCCATTGACTGATGCAGAAAGCTGTGAGGATATGTTGCTTTTGGCATCAAGCAACTTTTAAAAAAAAAAAATCTTCATTAAGGAGAGCCAGAGATGTGGTTTGTCTGAGGCCCATATGGACAGAACCAAAAGACCTGTCAGACACCCCTAGTAAGGTTGAGACCAGAACGATCTCATGTGCTGTATCTTCATTACGAAAATGCAACTCAGCATTACTTGAGCATGTCTTACCTGGGTTTTTGTGAGAACTCTTAGTGCACTTCCCAGTACACCTAAGCTTTGAAGGACTCACACAGAAATGGGGCAGAAACAGGTCCAGCCTGCTACAGGCACTCTGCCATTGGGACTGTACTGTGGTGTTACACAAATGTAATCCCAACAGTCCCAGTGCTGTTCAGGCACGTACATCCAAACAAAATGCAGTGTTCAGAACAGAGGCATTACACCTTGCCTTGCATCATGGCATACAGCCCAGCCCAGCTGCCTTTTGCACAACCTGGCCCCAGAGCCTCTGGATTCCTGACTCCACAAGCAACTCCTAGTGCTCAGCAGCAGAGCAGAAGGGCAGAACTAGAGCTGTGCATTCACCACCTACCCCTAAAGGCAGCTCTCCTGGTTCCCAGCCCTGCCTTATTACGGAGAGGGGGTCCTGTAGGGCATAGAGGAGGGATTCTGAATCCCTGGAGGAGGATGGGGAGGAGGATNGAGCTGGGGCAGGAGAACTCATTGTATGACCTTGAATTGCATTGTTCACTGTGGAGACACATCACAGGCTCGTCACCTCTTTTTTGTTCCTGTTCCAGCTGAGCACTCAATGTTCCAATTCTCTCCTAATCAGCATCACCCTTTGTGAGCAACACAAAAAGTTTCCCATTTTCTAGATACATCAAAATAATGCCTTGACTTAATCTCCTTCCTGTAGAGAAACAAAGGGAGAAGGACCTTCCTCTGTATAGATTGTCCCTTAGTATAGGGACAGAGATTGTCCCTATACTAAGAGCCGTTTATTGCAGCCTTATTGACAATACTCAGAAAAAAAATCTAGCTCACTGCCTTCAGAACTGAAAAACAGGACAATGAGGAATAGCACAAAACCTATGCTGTCACCACTTTAAAAGCCCTTTAACGGACAGCTCTTAAACCCAGCATCAGAACAGAGGCATGTCCAGGCAGAGAATGGCTTAAGATGCTGTGTGACAAGGTTACAAAACCTAGGCCCCTCCATCTCATTTATTCTGAAGTTTTTCTCCATAGTCTTGGACTCACTAAGTAACTGCAAACACCCACTGAAGAAAGATTGTCTTCTTGAAATGAGGGTCTAGTACTGCGTGGAACTCAGCACAAGTAGAACCATAGTTAAAATATCCCAGTTGGATGGAGACAATCTATGTCTGCTAGACAATAAACATATTTTTGCAAGCATTTTGTATTGGAAATCTTGAAAATCATGCAATATGGTTACTTAAATGCTTGGCTCAGCTACTGAAAAGAGACAACTTCAGATATAAAAAGACAGTGTCAGTTTTTGGGAACCTTATTCCATGGTCTGATGGTCTTTGGGGCAGCATAAAAGAACCTGTGCATGAAACAAGAAAACAGGCAAGTAAGCAGTGATCCTGACAAATGGCATAGCAACTTATTCTAATTAACTAAATTTAATTACTGGAGTTAGACAAACTGTCTTTTTACAACCAGCCAACAAAATCAATACCAAGGATTAGTCATAGCAAATTTAGTAGTGCTGCTTGTTAGGAAAGTGGCTGGACATTTCTTATTAGAAAACCTGCTTTTGATCTAAATATTCCTTGCACAGCTTCATCTGTCTGAACTGAAATTGTCCATATGTGATATCTAATTTTAACTAATTTTTCCAGAAAATGTTATCAAAAAGAGTATAACCATTTCCAAGAATGAAAGCAGTGATCAGGATACTACTTAGCCATGTAACTTTCCAGGACAATTATTTTCACCTTCTTACTCTTTGCTTCAGAGGGGGTACTTAAAATGCAGTAAAAAGTGGAAGCTAGCATCAGAAACTGGAACTGTGCTTCCCATAGGGTCTAGCTAAACTCAGCTAAGCTTCACAGTCCTCAGACACTCCCAGGATGCTCTGAAGTGTTTGACAGCTGAAATGCCCAGAGGTACAGCCCTCCCTGAGGACAGTGCACCCATTTCCCTCACTGACGCAATCCAGGAAACTTCTTAACATGCAGGAGCACTGGGAAACTCCCCTGAACAGCTGCTGTGAGTCATTTGAGACTTACCTGGGATAAACAAAGAATTTGTACTTAATTGTACCTTAGGTGGCACTCAAGCAACCCGAGGGAGGGACCAGCTCTTTATGAATAAGGAATGCAAATCAAAATAACAAGAAATAAAAAGACTGGCCAGGTACAGCAGATTCAGACCTAGGCCTGGGACAGGAAGAAGAGGAGGCTGGGCCAGAGGAGCCAAAGGACCAAAAGCTCAAGAACTGGGTCCATGGGGACCTCATGAGGTTAAACAGGGCCAAGTGCAAGGTGCTGCACCTGCGTCAGGGCAATCACCAGTATCCAAAAGAAAGCTGGACATGAGTTGGCAAAGTGCACCTGCAGCCCAGAAAGCCGCCTGTAGCCTGGGCTGCATCAAAAGCAGTGTGGCCAGCAGGGTGAGGGAGGGGCTCCTGGCCCTCTGCTCTTGCTCATGAGACCCTACATGCAACACTGCATCCAGCTCTGGGGTTCCTGGCATAGGAAGGACATCAGCTTGCCAGAGTGAGACTGGAAGAGGCCAAAAACAATCAGAGGGCAGCAGCACCTCTCCCATGAAGAAAGGTTGAGAGAGTTGGAGTTGTTCAGCCTAGAGAGAAGGCGTTGGGGTGACATTATAGCACCTTCCTAAAGGGGAAGGTACCTAAAAGGGGCTACAAGAGAGCTGGGGAGGAACTTTTTACAAGGATATATAGTGATAGGACAAGGAGTAATGGCTTTGAACTGAATGATGGTAGGTTTTGATTAGATATTAGGAAGAAATTCTTGACTGTGAAGGTGGTGAGGCACTGGAACAGGTTGGCCAAAGAGATGGTGGATGCCCCATCCCTGGAAACATTCAAGATCAGGCTGAACAGGGCTCTGAGCAACCGGGTTTAATTAAAGATGTCCTTGCTCACTGCAGAGGGGTTTGGTCTAGATGACCTTTAAAGGTCTGTCTCAAACCATTCTATGATTTTATCTCAAGACAAGCACCCAGGTGGTGTCTCTAGTCCATATTCTCTGGAGGCTCTCACACATATCAGTGTCCTCTTCAAGGTGGTTTCCATGTGGACAAAATTCCCTCAGTGAAAGCCAGGCAGAAACTTCAATGCAGTCCAAGAGTTTCCTGAGTGCAATGAGTAACTCCAGGAAAAGGGGAAGAACAGGCACTGGAAGGAAGCAGAGGTGATGGCACATCACAAGGCAGGAGAAAATACTGCTGTGAGTGACAGAAAAAGATTAATATTTCTTATAAAAGCAGAATTCTAATCAATACATATTAAAATGTCAGTAAGGCAAAATAAACACATTAATTTCATTAATCCTCTTCTCTTCTAGCATGTGTGCTGACTATTCCTGGCCCACAACAGAAGAGGCAACCAAGCTTCATCCAACCAGGCAAAAAAGCCATCAATAACCCTGTCACCACTATGCCTAAGGGAATTCTCTCCTAACCCATTTAAGTCTCAGTGAGCTTAGGAATAGCTGTCAGAGCAGACCTTGATGATCTTTCTAATAATCTTTTCAGGCCACTGGGGAAGAAATAAAATTGAACATTTTATTATCTGACTTGCTGTGGGTTTGGGCTTGGTTGTTTTTTTCATTTCTTATTTGAGAAATCCAGCCTTTTAAGGACTGTCTTCAAAATCTTTCTACTCATTTCCTTGAGTGGGGCCTTCAAAGGGAAATATAACCATGATCATACATGTCTACAGAAATGACTGTTGAACCATTTTTTGTCACTTCCCTGCTGGAGAGGAACACTTCTCCATCCGAGTGAGGAGAACTGATTGGAGTTCTTAATCAGTCCTGTACCAGCGTTATGTTGATTAAATATTCACTAGAAGACAACTTAACCTGCTCTGGCTTACTTTACCCTGAAGTGGACAAAAAGACCTCATATTTGCTCCACCTGGGGGAGCAATCACCTCTGAAATCATCACAAGTGTTCCAGCAGGAGTGATCTGTCTTCAGCCTCAACTTATGTTGCACAAATTCTTAGCACAAGTTTGTGTCCCAGAGCATCTCTTTGCTGCCAATATAAAAAAAAAAAAAGAGAGAGAGAGAAATGAGGAAAACACAACAGATGCTGCTGTATTTCAGTAGCTGTCAAACATTTGGACATTTGGGCTGGAAATGAAATGTGGCATACAAAAACTGAGAGATTAACAAAGTAATCTCCAGTCTTTATTCATACTAGGTTTCCCTGTAATATCTACCTGTTATGGGAGAAGGCCAGCTTATTTCCTGTGTCTCCTCTCCTGTGAATCTGAATCCTGAAAATGCATTTTAAAAGCCCCAGCAATTCAAACATGAATTAAGTCATGCTTTGTAAAAAAGTGACATAAATTTGCATGGACAAAAAGGCCAGACACAGGGAAAGCATTAAAATGCAGCACACAGACAGGCAACTCTCTTAGTTTCATCTCAAAATAATTTAGCTTTAGTGTTCTTAAGAAGCAGGTGCCATTGTACAATACTGAATCAGACATGCAGAGCTGTGACTGATGAGAAGCTCAGCCAGGAGTCCAATCTGGCATTCCTGCTATTTTGCTTCATCAGACAGAGCCCCTGATGCGTCTGCTACTTGTCTATAGCAGTCATGAACACAGGCACTGCCAGTACTACACCATCTCCCTTCAGCTTCCCTATCTGCACTGGCAGGAAAGGAGCCATGAAACAACTGGGGACACACTTAATGCTGAGGATCTCAATTCATTCTTCACAAAATAGGTTGAAAACCTGAAATCTTGTTTCAATCTATGCTAACTATCAGATAACATAATTTTTTTCAGGGCAGCTTTTTAGCTGACTCACATCTTGGGGAAAAGCCATGGTGCAAGGACTGTTCCACAGCCACCTTTAGAAAACTGCTGCTGTGGTTTCAGATGTAGCAAAGGATTAATCCCATTTCAGACAAGTAAAAGGAGAGCAAGGGGAGAACAGAAACCCACTTTCCTCTCATCATCTCAAATTGCAGCATTTAATGGTGTCAGTAGTGCAGTGGTCAAGTCTGGCTGAGAGCCCCTCACATAAGTTGTTCCATGGCAAAGAAGGAAACTCAGGAGATAAAAGCCCAGGCAGGCATCACACCTGTGATTCTCTTCCCTTGGCAGGCACACCTGGCTTTAGGGAGTGTAAGGGTCACCTTAAGGAAACTACAGCAAGCAATGTGAATAACTTTTTTCCCGACACTAATTTGGTTTAGATTTGCTGCCAATTTTTTTATTTGGAGCATTGTGACAACACTTTGATACAAGAAAATAATCACTGATGGGAGCTAGTAATTATCTGTTGCAGAGATCACAAGAAGAAAAGAAAGAAATGATAAAACATCGGCTGTGGCGTAGCCCATTAACTTGATGCCCTCAAATTCTTCTCAGCTTTCATCTCTTTTTATTTGAGTTACTGCTACTCATCTCTGTGTGGCCTCCTGTGGTTCCTGATCCCTGCCATCCAAAAGGCATATATTAAACCTCAGAACAGTGTCAGGCTTTTTCCCAATGAGCAATTGTCAAAAAAAAATTTAAAAAAAAAAAAAATTGACAACTTTTTAAAGTCACTGCATAACCTTACCCTCTGGCTTATCTTACTTCCAGCTCCAAACATCTCCTATTCATGCAAGAATCAAATACAGAATATTTTTGCTTTCATACAATGTGTCTTCCTGGTCTTAATCCAACACACATTTGTTGTCATCCTTGTAGAAATAAAAAATGCAGCTGTTCTTTATAAGAACATGAAGCTTTAGCAGAAAAAAACCTCATGGGGTTCATATGTCTCTGTTCCTTCTAGTCCTAGTCTCTTCCTTTCATCCTTGGGATGAGAATACGGACAATATGGCTGTTTGAAGGACACTATAACCTTATCTTTTCCAGCCCCAGGTGGCTAAAATGCTCCCCAGTTAATGCCACAAGGAGTCCTTTCTTGCAGCTGTCTTGATGCACAGATGCTTGGCTCTCTCCATAGGACTGGATTGCTGGTGACAGGACAGAGCTGTGTGTTCTGTGCCCCACCCCTGAAAGCCACCAGATGAAACAAGAGCAAGGATTTGGATGCTCTCTAACCCTGAGCCCTGTGAATAATGTTTAAATGCCAAAGCTCTCATAGCCTCATCGTTTGTCATCATGAGCTATTTCACTGTGATAAATTGCATTAGTGCTTCTGTGTTTCTCATGGCCAAAGCCAGCCTTGATCTAAAGACCCACCAGTTTTGGTGACACTCATGCCCAGATTTTCACAGTGTGCTAAAATCTTTGTAATATCTGGTTCCATTTATATTGAAGAGGAAATCTGGCCTCTTAATGGGTCTATCATAGTGAGACTAGAGAACGTCTAATGAAATCCATGCTGGGATATTTCATTATCTTGCAGGCAATAAAACCATCAAAACAAAGCCATTCATTATCTTTCCTATTAGGGAAGAAAACAAGTGATCTATATCATTTAGATTATCTCATTGTCCTCCCTGTTCAAAAATGATAGCAGCATAATGAACATTAAAAAAGGCAATGTATATTATTCACTTGTTTCTTTCCACAGTAAGAAAGCAGTGCCTTAGAAGGAAGAATAAGCTTGAGGGCTCAGCTGCATAAAAATTGCCCATTTTACAGCTCATTGCATTGTTAAGTAACATTATAGTGTAATTTGGCCTTTGAGATATAGTTTTACATAGGGTAGACTAGCACTTGCAATTTTTTTTAATATTCTTTTCCCTCAAATATGTTACACATAACCAAATTCAATATTTGGATTTTCAAATCTGCACTAAATAGAAATGACTATGAGCATACATGACAGTAGGCTGCTTCTAGACTCCAATTCAAAAACATAATTTTTTCTAAAGTGATATATTAAACACTTCAGAATTGCTCATCTCTACTGCCTATCTTTTTAAAACAGATTATAGGGTCTTTATGATAAGAGCTCTGTCACATTGACATGCCATAAGGCTGTGATTCTAGTAATAGATTTGGGAGGTTAAAAAAATACAATTATTATAATAATTTTTGTCCTGTTTTCATAAGAAAAAAATATTTCTGTGACTGCGGCATTTTTCCCTATCCCTTCCTCAGTCTGTCAGTTCTTACAATTTTCAGGAAATTTTCAAAGTGCAACAAAAAAACAGGGGTGTCAGAAATGTTGAATTCCTCCAAACTTCATGGAAGTAGGTTAGAAATACCTAGGTAAAAGGCAATTATTACTGCCAAAAGACACCAGAGAGTTGGGCAACACTGCTACCAAAGCAAGCTTTGGTAGGAGCACTTCTGGCCTGAAGTCACAGGCAACTGCTCTGGGGCTCACCCCTCATCTCTGATGGCAATGAGAATGCTTTAAAAGGGCATTTAATGTGCTCCAAGGCACACATCTTCCACAGCTGTCTAGAACACTGGGCACAAATAAAAATAACACCTCGGCTGCAGAGTCACCATTGGTAGCATGGGAAAAAGACTCAGTACAGACACTGTGTTTAATGAAGATTACACTAGAAGTAGACCAAGGCAACTGTGGAGTAGGTTTAGCCAGTGTTTGAATTCAACAAGGCTAGGATTTCACATCTAGGGAATGCCTTTTCACAGTTTCCATGGCATTTTTATTTCAATTAAGCCAAAACGAGATTCTAGTCTCCTTGGCTGTGGGAAATAAACTGAAGCTAAAATATGTTGCTTAGAGGCAGTGACTGAAATCAAATGGAAATTCAGAAGAATGTGTCATTATATTGCCCATTTCTAGATGACTAAAGAAAACAGCATATAAAAGAGCAGAATCATATATTTTACTTTCAGACTGGATTCTCCTACGAATAAATAGCAAAATCCCCAGTTGGTAGTAAGGACAACCAGACTGTGTGATAGCAAATATGTTCCAGGTTCTCCCTAAGAAATTGCCCTACAAAGATTATGACCAGCACACATCATTCTTTAGAAAGCTCACTTGCAATAAGACTTTTTTGTTTAGTAGAAGAAATTAAAACTAGGAAGCAAATAGTGATATTTCATCTCAGACGGGGAGGGGAAATTCTGGGTTATGTTCTGGAATTCAATTCTTAATAAATGTATGCATTATTAAATAATTATTAATGCAGGCAACTAAAATGGTTATTCTGTGGTAGCACCTCAGTCCTGTGTTACAGATTCACCGTAATATACAAATCTTTATTTGTAAGTTGGCAGTAGAAGGTCATTTGTGGTAATTTACCTTTAAAGCAATTAAGTTCTTAATGCCACTGTAGCATCAATTTTTCCTACCATTTTCGGCTTAGCTGAAGGGAGAAGGCCAAATGTTGCCTTTGGGCACCTGAAGCTGGAAGTAAGAAATGGGAACAAAACCTCTGCCTTGGATTTCCAGAGGGTGGACTTTGGGCTCTTCAGGACACTGGTTCAGAGAGTACCTTGGGAAATGGCCCCTAGGGGTCCATGGAGGCAGGACATACTTTAAATAAGGAAATCTTGATGGCACAGGAGCAGCTCATCCCTATGTGCCAAAAAATTAGCCAGTGAGGAAAACCAGTCTGGCTAAACAGGAAGCTTTTCCTTGAACTCAGGGGGAAAAAGAGAGTTTAAGGTATTTGGAAGAAGGAGCAGGCAATTCAGGAAAAGTACAAGGATGTCGTTAGGTCATGTAGAGAGAGAATTAGAAAGGCAAAAGCTCAGCTAGAACTCAATCTGGCCACTGCTGTGAAAGATAATAAAGAAGTGGTTTTAAAAATGCATTAACAACAAAAGGAGGGCTAAAGAAAATCTGCATCTTTTGTTAGATGTGGAGGTGAATATTGTAACCAAGGGTGAGAAAAGGACTGAGATGGAAAGGCTGGAAAATACCTTCTTTTTCTCAGTCTTCAACAGGAAGAGAGGTTATCCTCAGGGCAACTGGCACTGTGAGCTGGTGGACAAGGATGGGGAGCAAAATAGACACCCTGCAGTCCAGAGGAAGTAGTCAGTGACCCGCTGTGCCATCTAGATGCTCACAGGTCTATGGGGACAGATGGGATCCGGGGAACTACAGGCCTGTCAGCCTGTCCTCGGTGCTAGGAAAGGTCATGGAGCTGCTCATCTTGAGTGCCATCATGTGGTACACACAGGTCAACCAGGGGATCAGGCCCTGCCAACACAGCCAGCCAACACAGCCAGCATTTAGGAAAGGCAAGTCCTGCTTGACCAACCTCCTTTTATGACAAGGCCACCTGCTTGGTGGGTGAGGGGAAGGCTGTGGACGTGTCTACCTGGAGCTCAGCAAACCCTTTGCTACATCTCCCACAGCATTTTTCTGGACAAGCTGGCAGCCTGTGCTTTGTCGCTGGGTTAAGAACTGGCTGATGGCTGGGCCCAGGGAGTGGTGGTGAATGGAGAAAAATCCAGCTGGTGGCTGGTCACCAGTGGGGTCCCTCAAGGCTCATTATTATTCCTATTTAATACTCTTATCAATGATCTAGATGAGGAAATCAAGTGCACCCTCTGTCAGTTTGTAGATGACACCAAGCTGTGCAGGAGGGAGTGTTGATCTGCTGGAGTATAGGAAGGCTTTGCAGAGGGATATGGATTTTTGGGCTGAAGTAGTATTTTTATCAGATCAAGATATATTGCTGGGAAAAACAAATTAATTTCAAGTACACAAGCTCTCCTTCAGATGACCCAAAAGCTTGTCAAAACACTTCTAAATAAGTATTTCCATTTCATGAAAACAGTCACATCTGCCATCAAGTTTTCTTCTCCTCTAACTTCACAGTCAAAGTGTTAACCCATACGCAAAAAGTCAGCAAAGCAGAGAGTATTAGTTCAGACAGCAGCAGAAACTCATTCTTTTATCAAGTTCATGTTCTTGAACACTACAGCAAATATTACCAGAATTGTTTAAGCCTGTACAATAGAAACAAAAATGACATAAATTAGTAGCCTTGTAAATTAAGGCTCCATACTGTTAAAGAACTAAACAAACAGATGTGTAAGGGTCTTTTATCTTTTTCACACTCACATATTCTTCTCACACAGTGAGACAACTGACAGATGTTGAACAAATCATCTTGGAAAAAGCAGTTTCAGAGGACTGCCACTGGCACGTTTTAATTTTTACCTAGATTTTTACTTTATACAGTCATATTTTAAGCTATGATCTTGGTTAAACTTTTACATTTGCAGCATTGCAATAATATAAAAAGCACGCAAGCATGACCTTTGTGTGATTCCTCTGACCCAGCCTAGTAAGCTTTCTGTCAAAAGTCTCAAATAAGACAATCCCAGGAGCTCTTCTACACACTTCACAAATTAACAAGCAATCATGTCTCTGTTCCCCAGCAAAGTCAGAGCTGCATTACCCAGAGTAAAGAGCAAATCATTACATTTATAGTCTTATCTCTAATTCACTTAGTTATGTGAGTAGCAAATCTCCTAGTTCATGCCCCTCAGGAGGTCTGATTCTATCCCGCTCACAATATTACGCTGCTATCTAACTTCGTGTAGCCAGGAGAGCTCTGTATCTTCAGTGAGTTGGAGAGAAATCTTTGTTGGTCAAAACCTTTCTTTCTTAAAGCTCATGTAAAACTGAAAGGAGATACTCTCAAGAGTGATATCCCTGTAAGTTTGTAAACAAAAGTTTGGCAGTAAGATAACATACACAGAAAAATCTTTAAATTGTTAATCTGCTTCACAGTCAACTATACACTGGCACTGTCCAAACTTTATAAAAGGTGGCACATTATGCTCCTAAACTAAACACAGGGGAAGTACATTAGCCAGCCACAAGCCTTAGAACTCAATGTTTTGACTGTTCAAAATTTTGGATGCCTTTTCAATTTCTCAAACCTAGAGACTCAACCAAGGCATATTATTAGGCAGGTATGTTAAGAAGAGTTCAAGCTCTTTCCAGGCATTAGAACTATGCTGAAAACAGTTTACTTTTATGTGTACAGGCTTCCTTCTATCCCTTTTTGGGAGAAAATAAATTAAAATCCTGAGTAGGACAGATGATGAGTAGCATATCCAGCAGAGGAAAAGATAATAATCTAGTGCCTGAGGCTGGCACTAGCAGAAGCACAAACTGACACAGGCTCTTACAAGCCAGCAGGGACAATAACTGGATGGACGAAGCAACGATGCAGCAACTTCCATCCATAGGAGAGAAAAAGGAGGGGAGATGCTGTCACTCCCTTCTGTTCATCTGTGCCACCCCAGAGAAAAGGGTTCAAGACTTACTTGCCCAAAACCAGAAAGTCTCTTTTTTATGGCACTGGCTTAACAAATGGGAGTCCTGTGCTCTGGCTCCTTTTCCAATGACAGTTTCTGTCTTTTGTTCAGTATCTGCTTAAAATTCATACACAGTCTAAAGACATGGGCTCAGGTGCTCTCCCTCCCTCCCTCTCAAGGAACCTCTTGTTGCATAACCTGCAGAATCATATCCTTGCTGTTTTTCCAACACAGGACCAGTGGAGATTTTGGCAGATGGCCCTGATATTATGAGAGCCATGAACATTGGTACTGAGAACTGGCTTTAACCTGGAGAAGTGGGCAGCCCCCCGAGGAGAGGGGGCCTGGCTGCTTCTGAAACTCAGAAGGAAACTGGTCATGTCTCCTACGTCCTGGGGGAGTGCCCTGGGAAACGGATTGTTATTTTTCCAGGGAGGAAGGCACTACATGATAACTCATGATGACAGATTCTGCTGCTGCTGTGTCTTGTGTGGAGCTGTTCCCAGCAAGGGCAGTCAGAGATCTTTACCCAAGCACCCACACTGGGGACACACAGGGACAGGCCCCTGGCTGGGCTTCAACAAGAAAGGGTTGCTAAATTCAAGGCTTTGACTAACACAAAAATGGGTTTGAGGCCTGTCCTGGGTAGACTATATGATGCTTGTATCCCCAGTCGGCTGTTCTGTTTATGCTGAATAATAAGTTGTGCACCTTTAAGACTTGTTCCGAGAGTGAAGGGGGAGAGAAGAAGCGCGCAGTTTGTTTTCAGAAACCGCACTCACTCCTCCACACTCCTGCTCCGGGACTGTGTTGTCTGCGGACGGACAGACAGCGAGACAGAGCTCTCCTTTGCTTTTAGTTAGTTTTAGCTAGCTGAGGTGAAGAAGTTCCCTGAACTGTGTTTTTTTCCGTTTCTTTAGACCTGTTCAAACCTGCTCTGGCCTGAACACCAGCAGAGCACCGGCAGCTCGCACCTGGGGCCCGACGGGCCGGCCTGGGCCGCGGCATTTCCAGCGTCGGAGGGACTGATAAGAGACTGAGGGAGCTGCAGCCCAGGGAGGGACTTCTCTCAGTTTGTCTCTCTTTGGAACAGCAAGAAGTTTTATTGTTTAATATTGTTGAGGTTTTCTTGTTTAATAAATGTTTTTTTTGACTTTTCTCCAAGGAGATATTTTTCCCAAGCCAGTTGTGGGGAGGGGCCGATTGAATATGCTTCCTAGAGGAACCCCTTCGGGGTTCTCTCCCAAATTTGCCCTGAACAAGGACAGGCCCAAGAGAAGAATGACTTTTGTATTCTGGGGGCATTCAGGCTGTCCAGGGGTGAGACTGCTCAACTGAGCCCCCAAAAACCAGGGAGCCAGATACCTCTAGCTGATTAGTAACAATGAGTAGATGGTAGTGACTGATTCCCAGTTCTGCACCTACACCTATCAGGACCTATCAGGAATAGAATCATCTGACCAAACATACATACCTTAGCCATTTGGGCCAGGCTCTTTTTTAAGGTTCATGCCAAGAAAGAAACAATACCCACAGGTAATCCATCAGATCTGCTAAGACCTACTGAAAAGTTCCTGGTTTGTCTGCTGAGTACAAAAGAAGCCTGTGGTGGGTAGCTCACACATAGGCATCAATATTTAGCAGTGCAGGTGCTTATATAAGCATGGCCCACAAGGCCCAAAGGACTGTCTGTGATGCTGTATTTTGCAGTGTCCCATCACTCAAGTAGGACACTTACCAAGCTCAAAGAGGACCAGGTCAGGTGACTCCAGGACTATGCTGCCTGGTTTCTGGTCTTACATGAGAACACATCCTCAGCAAGTCAGAGCATGGTGCCTGTGTGGAACCCTGAGGAAGCTTTCAACAATTAAAACAAACAAACAAACAAATAAATAAACAAAAAACAAACAAAAATAACAACAACAACAAAAAAAGTCCCACAACAACAACAACAAAAAGGCTGATAGGAAGGTGAATACAACACCCATAAAGAGGCATTCTGTGGCAGTGTTCTTCCCTGGGTGGGTCCAGAACTGAATTACACCAGGTTTTGGAATGAATCTTCGAATTTTATTTCCTGAAAAGGATCTGAGGTCTGGTGCAAACAGCTGCTGTGGAAATCAATCACAGGCAATAAGAAGGTTTGCTCCAAATCTGCACTATTTCTCCAAATCACAAATCTATACTTAGGCAATGAGGACCATGTTCCAGAGGTAGTACAAGTGATATTCAAACAAAAAGACACCTGAGGTCATGTTTTTATTGCTCAGATTGACTCTGTGAAATCAGGGATTATTGAAGCTGCTATTGGATGAGGATATGTTATGCAGAAGCTCAGAGCAGACTATCCTAACTATTCCTTTAAATATATGGAGTCTTGGATTATGTTTTAATCCAAGACTTGGGTTGGTCCTTAGGTTATCCAAAGGATGCTACTGTGATCTTCACTAGCATCTCCCAGCTTTTCTTAAATTATTAACTGAGGGTCCATAGAAGTAGAAAAGATAGCCTTACCTTTCCAGGAGCACTCCTGAAACACAGAATGTTTTCCACACTTCAGGAAAAACTGGTTTTCTAGGCTCTGATCCAAATTTGTGAGAGCATGTTACCAGGAGTCCAATAAGGCAACCAATTTCTTCAAATGAATTAGGATGTTACAAGCAAGGAAAATATTCCATATGCAAACAAATCATCAAAGTCTAAAGATTAAAGTACACAATTTTCACAAGATGAAAGACATTTTAATAGACTTTATTCCAGCAGTAGGTCAGCTAGTTCACAGCAGGATGTTAAATCCTGCAATCCATGAGGAATTTTAGAGAGCAAGAAACCAGACAGAACTCAAGATTACTTACTTTTATATGAATAGAACAATAGAACTGGTCCATTTCTGTGTTCCATGAAAAGTTAATTCACATTAAAAAAAAAAAAGTTTAAAAAATGTTTACAGTTAAAATCAAGACAATCAACCAAACACTGGGAAATCAGCATTTCTGGAATTGCTATTCAGAGGGAATTTCCAACTGAGGCAACATAGACATTTTCTTTGGACATCTAATAGATGCTGATGTAAATATTTTGAGCCATTTTAGGGGAGCTCTACAAATATGAGCCTGCTGCATAGTAGAACATATGCAGACTCTTTTCACGTAATTATTTTAGATGAGCTCTCAATTCATTTCACCTTGTTAGCACATGTGTGTTACCAATTCAGACACAACTGAATACCTGAAAAATCTAGACAGTGCCCAATAAAGGGAGAAATATCTGAGATACTAAGTTCATTGCCATCAAAAGTACAAAGGCTGCCACCTGAGAAAATGTGAGAAATCCCTGAACAAAGTACCAACCATGTCAACAGTGGGGACAGGGTGAAGTGATAAGAGGAAGAGTTTGTTTGAAGTTATCTCAGAACTAACAGCTACCAA
The DNA here is from genome assembly GCA_013399945.1 of Ploceus nigricollis. Classification (NCBI taxonomy): domain Eukaryota; kingdom Metazoa; phylum Chordata; class Aves; order Passeriformes; family Ploceidae; genus Ploceus; species Ploceus nigricollis. The sequence continues at coordinate 651,655 of VXBC01000328.1, forward strand.
TTCACTTTGCTAGCAGGAAAAACCTCAGCACTGTATGGGATAAAATGCTGAGGCACAGAAATACACCACAACTCCCATGCAGATGTCCCAAGGAAGAAGCCTCCTTCTACTTGTGTGCAAGGATGAGGTGTTATTCAGTCCTAGGTACAGAATCAACTGTATCATTTGTTTACTTCCCTGTCAAGCTGAATGAGTGAGTTTCTGCAGAATGCTGGAAGAGGCCACATGTTCTCCCAAGGGCAATGTTATTCTGATTGCCCCGTGCTCCACCTCGCTCCCTTTCTCAGCAGTTTTGGTCACCTCATGTATGCAGACAGCGAAGTTGTGGGAAATGAGCTTCAGCCAGTCCCACACAGGTTTCCACAGCCCCTGTTCACTTGTGCTAATCTGGCTTTGCTGCCAGCTCAGCAGTCCTCTAGGTTGTAATCACACTCCCTACTGTCATTGATACACACAGAGTTTGGGGAGAAACTTTCATTTGCATTGCCATGGCAGCTGTAACACAGCTCTCCTGAGGAGGTTAGCTCATGTTGGTCAGTCATTTGTTGCTCTTACACTTGAGCAACCTTATCATCCTCCATATCATTTGGGGCAGCAAGACCCTGCCCTTATGATTGTTGACAATCTGCCTTTTCTTTCCTGAGAATTTCCTTTAGCTTTGGGCTGCAATTCCTGCTTACACAGGTTCCTGCAGAGAACTCAACCTCTGCTTTTAAGGTATTGCTCAAATCTTCCAGTGTCTTCCTGGAAAGCCAGGGCTTAGATGCCTCTAGAGGATTTCAGAAGTAGTGTGCCAGAGTCCCATGAATCTCAGGTCACAGTAAGCCTTTTTTGGTACTACTCTGAATTAACAGTCGCACTCTGTCTGATATTAATATGGCTTCAGAAAAACAGCAACCTAATGCAGCATCTGGCCCAACCTCCCACGAGAACTCCCTGATGAGGAATAGTCTGTTTGGTCAAGCAAATCCTCCTCCTTAGATCCAACCTCTGCAGGCATTACACACTAGCACATGAATCTTATGTCTCCAAGCAGTTAAATAAGGGGAAGCAACCTCAGCTTTGGGGTAGTACACATTAAGTACGTTAGGCAGGTGCTAAAGGAGCTCACCTGTAAAGCTGACAGTGAAACAGGAACCCACACTGCTGAGATGGAATACTGGCCTGGAGACACTCAGTAAGATACAGCTCTGTCCACAGAATCAGCTAAGTGCAATACCTATCCTGCAGTCCCATCCAAACTTGCATGCTGCTCCCCTTCTTTACAAACAAGTGCAGCTTCATGATTAAATGATGAATCCTTTCTTTAACACCACAGCTCACAATTGGCACCATGATTCTTTAGCAGGTACTCAAACACTTCCAAATAACACAATTTATTGAAAATGTTTTGAAAATACATTTGCACATTACAGACAATCTTAGGAAATTCCTCACTTTTCACAAAGCAGTGGCCAGTGTCTTTCACTGGGGAAGACATACAGTGACATCAATTCTGCTGTCAGTATTTCTAAGGCACATATTCACAAACTACTTTAGGAAAGTGCAGCCATAAAAACACATTTTATGTTTCATTATCATTAAAGCTTCTTTTAGTGAAAAGACAAATTTGCTGTGTAACCTGAGATTTTCTAGAGCAATGCGCAGCTCTCAAACTTGCTGTTTTACAAAGCTGTAATAAGGAACATGTTGCTTCTTATTTTTGTGTGGATATTGACTTTTGATGAATTAAAGAAGACACTTTACCCAAAACCAAAATGAACCCCAACTCTCAAAATTCAGAATTTTTCTTTATAGGAAAGTGTGCCCCAAGCATCTAGAGCCCATCAGTTACATAGCTCAGGTTCAGTTTCTGTGACAGGTTTGATGATGACCCAGTGCTAATGGGATCCTTACACCCCTTACACCTTAATGCTGCCTTACACCCAGAGCAGCACTTCTCACCTTCCTCTTCTGTCCCAGTGGTTCAGGCTCCAGCCCTGGCTTTGCAGGGCTGCCTGAGCTGTGATGCAGTGGAACAACTTGTCATTTCTAAATTAAAACACATCATTCCATTCTATTCAGGAATAAGTGCCATGATGATGGAATAGTCACAGGATGCAGGAAAACAAGGGTAAACCTTACTTAATTTGCTTCACACTTATTTACTGCAACTAACTGAGTGTGGCACAGCTGGAGCCCAGATAAGACCCCAGGTTTATGACTGGTTTTTCTACAACTTTCACAAAAGTGTTAAAACTGGAGTTTAATATATGAACATATTTACTTTCTCTCTTACAAAATACAAATATGAAACCACCTTCTAATATCACTTCTGTAATTTTGTAGGTCAGAATTATGTTCAGCATTATCAGGCTTCCAGGAGAAATACAGCAAATGAATTTATGTGAAATCAAATAGCTTACAAAAGCAAAGTGAAAAAACTTGTATCCAACATTAATTACTATAATCACATACAGCTGAGATACAGCAACCATTTTTCATTTGTACATACTGAACAGCAAAAAAAGTAATAAAAATATATATACAAGCTTAATAGGAAAAAAACCTGTAATGGTTTTCTACTGCTCAAGAGAAAGACAATTTTCTCTTAAATGCTTTAGTGCATTTAGTGCATTCCCCGCCTCATTCCCAAGAACTAATGCATTTTTTTTCTTCCTATCCAAGGCAAACTGAAACCAGTCAAGTCTTCCTTCAAATCAAGAAAGCTGTGAATTAGTGAATTGATACATATTCACCTGAGATCACTCTGAAATATAGGACAAGATAATAATGATTAACAGCTAAGGTGCACAACCGTTTGGTAACTTTTGAAACAGCATTTACACAGAACAATTTTGCTACAGAACAGTAAAACTGTCATCTGTAATAAGAATTATTGAACACAGCAGAGGAAGAAACAGTATGAGAATTGCAAGCAGCTTACTCTTCTACTTTCTTCTATTCGATATTGTCCTGTTCCCAAGCTTCTGTAACAAAAAGAGGAAGAGGAAAGAAGAATAAATGTTTTAACTCAGTTTATTTCATGCTTATGTAATTTTCACTCAAATTTGTTGACTCATTTCAAAGTAGTCCTATGTAAATTCTATGAGTAGATGCATTTTATCTAAAGTGAAACCACAAAGCTAAATATAATCTACATGTGTATCCAGCTCTGATTAACAGGTAGAATTAACCATGAGATAAAAAAAAAAAAAAGCCAATGCTTTTCTCATTCTTTGATATCTGGATTTAGTTATTTAATCTTTTCTAGAGTAATTCTGTTGAATAACAATTGTTATCCACTTGTGACATGTTCAAACAAAATCAGCTTGGCTACTGATGACCACTTAAAAGCATCACAGAAGTACATTAATCCAAGCACTGAACAAGTCACGCTGCAACAGTAAACAGAGAACTACCATTCATAAATTCCACTGAGGAAAGCAAGGGCTTTTCCCTTGTGCTGGTCTCAAGAAACAGAACCACTGTGATGTTTGGAGGTGAGAAGCATCCAGGCAAGAGTGAAAAGGAACATTTTGTCTACTTATTTTTTGGTTATTTTAGGACAGGCATCAGTACTGTATGTACATGTACCAGGTCATTAAATCACTTAACATTCTATTCTTTGCTTTCATGATTTGGGGATGGATCATTATCTTTAACATGTAGTACAGGAGAGCAAAAAAGAATTAAATTGAAAATCACAGAAGAAACCCATGCATCTAAGGACTGAACTCCAATTTCTAGTATCTCATGCCACTACTTGGATCAGGCAGAAATGCTGTTCTTGTGTAGCCTTAATTGTCTGCTTGGCACAGCTGCTTAGTGTCAACACCACGTGAGACATAATCAGAGGGGAAAGCTGTGCCCTCCTTACAGAAGTGCTCAGAAATACTGAGAAGCTGAATGAGAGCGTCATACCAGCCCCAGCTCTGATGAATCTGCATAGGAAAAATAAAGCAGGACCAAGTTTCAAGCCTAGATCCTGCAGAGATCAGGTGTCTCACAGGAAATACAACCTCCAAACTAAAAGGAAACCTATGACTACCATGTTTACAGGTGAATAAACAACCAATCCAACATCACTCTGGCAAAGCCTATGGCAAACAAAGCTACAGTTTTATAAAACCTGTTTGTATCTCTATCACTCTGCAGATCAAATACAAGTATTTATGTTGGGATGTCTTTGTTGTATCAATGCATCAGATGCAATTATAGGTGACTATTAAGGCAAAACAAAAAGCAGTGACTACACAATGTAGTTGAAGTGATTCCAAATTGTAAACTGAAGACACAAAAAAAAAAGTATAATTTTAAAATGTATTTTTAATATACCTTCAAACACTAACGCAACTTGATTTTGTACAGCATCCTACATAAAAGATGTACCCAAAATACTAAGCAGACTTTAACATCTCAATTTTAGAATTAAGCAGTAGAAGAGGAAAACAATTAAATGCTACAGACAAGAAAGAAGACATAAGATCTCAGATGGGACTTGAAACAAATGGGAAAATTAAGTTATCTCCTGTTTTAAGTCTAGAATAAATCAGTGTCATAAAGCAGTATCAAAACATTTCAGTTTACCTCAATAGCATCATCCATTTCTGTGCTCTCATATAATCATTTCAGCTTGTGTCAGAATAAGGAAACTCTTTTTCTGGAGAGCTGTCATCACTTAGGTCACTGTAGCTGTCACTGTTGGAACCAATAAGAATTCAGAAAGATCTAAACCAAGCATTTTATTTCAAGCCCTCCAACCCATGATGCATATGATCAACACTTTCCTCAAATGCAACCCATTTCCAGAAAACTTCTTTAGGCTCATGCTAAAAACATGGTATTTTAGAAACCTTCCTCTAAAGGAATGGGCTGAAGTTTGGAGTTTAAGACCTGATGTGAAATAATGCTCTTGCTGATAAATAGTATATTTGATTTCTTTTTGCTTGACTCCTGTACATTCATTCTGCATTTTTCTGGTGCTGCATGCCTAAAATCATGGCTAACAATATAGATAATAACAGGTATTCAGAGCTAAAATAAAAGGAATTTCTCCCTTATGGTAAAGAAAATCATTGTTTTAACCGAAAAAAAAAAAGGTAAGACAACTTGATTAGCTCACAATTCTACACTTAAATTACAGTTCTTGCTCTTTTAGTTAGAACACAAATAATTTTCATTGCACCAAGCAATATCCTGACAGTTTTTCTAGAAGCTTTATCCCCTTTTTTTGTGTCCTGAGAGAAGCAGACTGGTTTTCAGAGACCAAACTGCCATGCAAGTGATTGTTTTGTAAGTGGTATGAACAAGGAAACAATGAAGAACAGGAATCACCACAGTGACTGAGAGAAAGAAGTGCCCACAAACCACATTTTCAGTCAGTGTGATGTCTATTGGGTCTATTAAGTTTATCTTAAATTTAAGTGCACATCAGAAGTTCCTCCAGCCTCAACTCCTCCCTACTACACTTCACTTCTGCAGTCTGTTTTCCAGATACTTTAATTTCCCCAGATGAGAAGCCAGCAAAGGCAGCCCAGGGAACAGGTAAGTACATTTGAGCAGCAGTAATTCTGGTCAGTCCTGTGACCCTTCAGAGCACAGGCCATGTTTAGCACAGTACAGTGGGGATCTCAGACCTCATTTGTGTGGGGACATCATGACAGCCTTGGGTGCCAACTCTATGCCAGGCACTGACTGCACAGCTGTCTTGTCACATCTCCCCTTTACCACCCACCCCTTCATTCTCCAGACAACAGGACCACATTCACATCGTGTTCCCATCTCTGGGCCTGATCTCCTACTGGGACATCAAGCACATGGCCCACCCAGACAGAGCCTTATCAGTGACTGTCTGCTGGGTACTGCTTCAAGGGAGCCATGCAGCCACGCAGCTGGAGATCTTTGATGAGACTGCACTGTGGAACAGTGAACAAACTGCACTCAGCTACTCTGCTGCTTGGTACTGAGCAATGCTTTGTAGCCTGGATTTCACCCTCTCTTCTTTGAGGGAAAAGGAAAACTGAAGAAAGAATAGGTAAAAAAACAGACACTTAAACAGAGTGGGACAGGAAGAATGGCACCAACAGTCACCTCATTTAATTTCTACCTCTGTTAGGAAAGTTTCCCACAGTTACAGTGAGTCGCTGTACCAAATTTGTGTAAAACAGCACAGATATTCTGGCTGTCCTAACATTAAGACTTTGTCTACAGCATTCTGCCCTTTTCTGCGTGACACACACACTGCTGATGTGGTTCTTATAAAAGGGTGTGTCATATCAGGCTAGTGTGAAATGCTCCATTTGATCATTTCATCAGCTGGTGATCAATTACACAGTTCAAGTGAGGAAAGTGTTGTTAACAGTATGATCAAGCATGCCAGATGCACACAGACAAACACAACATTACCAACGTTGTACTTACTTTTTTCTGAAAGTACCCATGGAAACATGGAACAAAAATTCAGTATTATTAAAACAGTTTTGCATTTTCACATCAAAGCAAAATAGCAAATACTGTCCCCAGAACAGAGAGTAAAACTGATTGTAGAGAACTGCATAATCTTATGACAGCATGATTTAAGTCCAAAGTCTTCAGAGAACTTCTTTTTTTTTTAATTAGCTCTGCTGCCCAGTGGCAATCCTAGCCCAAAAACATGCCAGAGCTCTGTAAACAACACAGTATGGGAGTCAGATGCTTAAGCAGAAGTGCTCACCAACCAACGGGATGAGTGGACAACTGCCCAGCTTCATCTCTTGGAGGCAGTCAGGTGCTGATTCCCACCCAGCACTCTCCTCATAGGTCCTCCCCCACTCAGTGACACAGGCTTCAGAGGGATTTGCCCACAGAAGTAGTCACACAGCCTGGATGCTTCTGTGATTTCACTGACTTACCACCCAAACTTCTTAAGCCTGTTTTTAGTTTGCTGAAGCTGAGGCTCACTTGGCCACTAGTGCAGAGGCTAAAACACTTAACCCAGCTAATGACAATTTTGTTCCTGTTCCCACGCGGCCCAATTTCAGTACAAGATTTGACACCAAATCCCAGAGAAGGGCTGACATCATCATATTCTTGACTTCTGCAGTAGCACCTCACAGTCTCCCCTACCTTAGGGCTGCTCTATGGGGTGTAAGTCAGGTTTACGTCTCACAAGCAGGCCACAGGGCAAGAAAGGTAGGGGAAATACCCACATAAGGATCAGCCCTTGGGCTTCAGACTCAGGTACCTGTCAGCCTCTCAGTTTCAGTTGCTTGAATGATATGTCTACGCATACCCAGGACCTGTGGCATCATCTTAAAAATAACAACTTGGGCTCCAAGGAAACCTGAACTTCAAGAGTTAGGCTGCCAGTGGACTTGAAAGCAAACAGGGACTCGTGAAACTTGGCATATCTACACCTGTGTGTTACAGCTTCAAACCAGCACTGGTTTGAGGTTTCTAAGATTTACTCTGATGTCAAACATATTAGTATCATGTGTATTCTGAAGGAAAACTGTAGGTGGCATTAACCAGAAGCAAGCCATCTTTTCTCTTTGGAATAAATGTGTACTTTGTTCCAAATTACAATGAGTTGTACACAGATATTAAACACAAAACCCAAATGCTTCGTGCTCACAGTTGGTAATATTGAGTAACGTCACTTAAATCTGCTGGCTGTGAAAGTGGTGGTGATGAGAAATCAAATAAGCCCAGGTTTCCTTAATGAAATTATTTTTCACACTGAGCCAACTACTGAAAAAATATGCTTACATTTGCTTCAGCAAGTTTTCTCTTAGTTTGTGTTCAAATTAATCAGCAATTATCTTGGGCAGGAGCCTGACACCCACTTCATTTTATTTGTAACAATTCTTAAAACAGTGGACTCCAACAAAAAGGAGCTACTGAGCATATCTGAGGCCACCAGTTCTAAGACCTAACCCCAACAAGTTCTTTTGTTTGTTTGTTTTTGTGGGCTCTCAAGTATAAAGTGGCGGCCAAGGAAAAAAACCACAACAAAACTCAATGCAGCGTCACCGGATCTAGCCAGTCACTATAGTTGTTGCAATGAAGAATTTTGGTCACTTCGCTCCTGTAAAAGTACTCTGTGAACTTTCTGTTTTTCACTTGGAAAATCCAGATCAATATTCTTTAGAAACAAAGTATTTGGAAGTATCAGGGAAGCTTTTCTTTAATTCATTTTTAATGTACAATTGACAAAAAACTCCTTTTCCAGAAACGTAAGGTATTAAAACAATGACTACACTAATGCTATGCCCTGCAAGGAGCCAAGTTAAGTGCATTTCTTCCTCAGTGCAAATTAAAGATACACGAAGTAGAGATAAATTTAGTACAGGCTGCAGTTGTTTAAGTTGTTTAGCTTTTGAGGACTCAGCAAAAGGAAATCTGCAAATTATTATAATTTATTTCCCTCCCAAAAAGCTGAATTATTAAAATGATTATGTCATCAAAACATTACTTTGAATAAATGCATATTTGTGCAATGGTTATAATTGCAGTCACCCATATTCTTGGTACGTATTTTTATGATCATTACATGGTCATAAAAATCATAGATATCATTTATGGTCATAAAAATTTTATCTCTCATTTAAAATTATGGTCATCATGATACAACCCTATGCTTCCATAAAACATCATTTCATTTGGGAATTCCTCAGCACAAAGCTGAGTTCTGACCCAGTTCTGACCTGTGAGCCACCTGCCCTCACAGAACTGGACCTAGGATAATATCTTTATCTGGGAGAGGCACCAGCAGCTCCCTACAATCACTGGACAGAAATAAGCTCTGGAAGCATAATGCATAACTGACCCACAGAACAGTTATAATGAGCTATTTGGTTCCTTAAAGTGCATTTTCACTTAACGATTAGAGAAAAAGACTTGAGGTCACTAGTTCAGAAGAGTTTTTACTGTAAACATCTAACATTTAAATGACAAAGTTAACTGACATAACTAGCCATTACTAAGTACCAGTATGGTTAAGAAAGGATTTCCTTTAAAACTTTTCTGTAGTTTTCTGTAAGAGCTCTAAGGGTAACAGGGCCTTTGGTGTCCCAACCATCCCCACCTGGGACCTGCACCACTGGAAGGTCACTGGAGCCAGAGCACTTGCCTTCTGCGACAACTGTGGTACTGACTGAGGACACCATCCCCAACAAGAGAGCTCCCACCCCTGGCTCCTGGAATGTCATCTTTCATGGAGCAGCCCCTTTCTTGCTGCTCTCCTGACAATCTTCAAAACACATTTCCAGCAAATCACATCTCTGGATTCGGCCAATGGCAGAAGCATGATGCTGTGCCAAATGTGTTCTCGACTGGGGACAACATGCAGGGGACATCAGGCACCAGAACATGTCACACAGGCTGTTTTCTGTTCTATTCACAGGTGCTTTCCTCCACAGCTGATCTGAGAGATGGCTGGACCATGCTAATGCAGTAAGCACCATATGGGCAAATTTTCTGAGTTTTTTGGTGTTTCGTTTAATGCACCATTCCTTCTGTTCTCTGGCCACTTTTGTTCCTTGTCTCTGAACACAGCTCACACGTCATCTTTCATTACAATTTTTCTCAGAACTCAAAAGAGTACTCTGTGGCTAGCACATTCACTAATGCTTTGCAAAGGTTTTTTTTTGGCAGTAGTCAGTATTGCCTACACTTACTCACCTAGGAACACCTCTCATTTCCTACATTTCCTCCCTTGTGCTGGATATTTGTATTTAAATTACTTATCTTTAGCTTCTTATCCTCTTCCTCCAAAGATGTCCTGATATTCAGCAGAGATTACTAAATTCTCTACATATTTCTTGTTACTTCTTTGTTCTGAATAGCGCTTTCAGCTCTTATTCAAATGACATTATTTGCAAATATAATTAATGCTCTTGGGCTTACTCTTGCAGGCCATTAATAAAGGTGCTGGCTGTAGACAAAGAAGAAATAAAGCCTGCTGATGCTAAACTGGATAAGGGGGAAAAAACCAAACCAAAACAAAACAAGCAACATGACTTTATTGTACACCAGTGGTTTTGCAACCCGTATTATACTGTTCCCAAAGACAAGTCAGTTTTCATTATTCTTTTCAAATGAACCTACATAAGTCTCAGTAAAAGCCAACAGCATTACATGTGAAGCTCCCCTCTTCAACCACTAGTTTCCTATTAAAACCCTTTGTTTTCTCTTTTAAAGCAGCATATTTGTGGGTATTGTACACTTTGAGTGTCATGTAGTTTTGGTTTTCTCTGTCCTCGAAAATGAAAATGTAAACTGACAGCCTCCCACAACATTCCTCACTTCCATATGAAATGGTGACTTCAGTATTTCCATGGAAAGGTTTGGAAAAGGTCACGATCTAAAACCATTCACAAGGAAACAAAGTGCAGGGCTTTGATGGTTGGGCACTTGTGCCATAAAGCACAAGAGACTGAAACCACAAAGGCAACTTGGGTGCCCAACTAGAACTTCAGGTAAATAAGTAACAATTAATCACTGAGTTACTCTGATCCTTTGGTCAGTTCTTGCCTGTTGCTTGGTGCATACACTGACATTTCTAGGAACTAAATTTCTCCCAGAGGATGCATTCCAGTCTCAAACTAGGTATGCTCATGCTTATGTGGACCTATGTCTGTACCAGACTAGGCCTCACAAAAATTTAAGAGACAGTTTATTCACTTTCATTTATTTAGGACACTCTCCCAGAAGTTGTCATGCATCCTTGAAGTTATTATTAGCTTTGCTTATGAGCTAGGGCTTCTGTCCAGGTGTCAAATATTCTAAAATGGCACCCTAATTATGGGGCTATTAAATGTTCTGGAGTAATAGTTTCCTGTTAAGACTCTCATGCTGAAATACATATTTCCTTTTGTCTCAGGACTTCATCATTCACTCCCTCTTTAGTGTTGATGGTAGCCTTGCATTGGTAATCTGCTCAGCTTGCTGGTCTCCACAAATTCTCTCACAGCTTACTTTGCTCTAGTCCACAGCACGACTAAAACTCACGTGGGTGTGAGTTTTATGAGGTGTGCAGAAAATCCTCTCCTCAGATTTCTTTCAGCCTTGCTAGGACCTGCCTTAGCTTTACAACTCAATGAAATCACTAACATTCTGGGGTTTAAAGGTTTACACTGGGAAGCTTTCCACCCAGCAGGTGGGTATGTTAATATGAGTGTGTGTGCTGTAACTAACAATGCAATTCCCTCCTGAACATTCTTCTGTACAAAATCTTCCTCTTTTAGCCTCAAAATGCCTTCCTATTCCAGTGATCTTTCTCAAGACACAGGGGTATTGCTTGATTGCTGTGTAACTAGGTAAATAGCAAATCCTGCAATTTTATAGATTAAGTTTTAGAGTTTGGATTTTTGTCTTTGCTAAATGTTTGAGATTTGGTAGGAGTTTATTCTATGAACATGAAGAAAAAGAGTTGGGTATACATTTTGAATGATTAATTCAAGTAAGTCTAAGTGGGGCAAATTCAGTAATGGCTGAAACTTTAGGTCAGGGTTAGACAGAATAGTTGTTATAACGCTAAGGGATGTAAATTAGCAGGATGCATGCAGATCACTCATTAAAAAAAAAAGTAATTTTTCTTTATCTCAGAGAAATAAATAGGGTTACTTATGGGACAAAGCAGCGTAAGAAAGGATATTGGGGCCTGTGAAGTGAGAAGAAGAGTGAGTCAGAGTGCCCACCAAGAGGGTAAGGCTGAAGATCACTGTGATGGAAGACTCTGCCTTGCCAAGCACCACAAAAATTTGATCTGTGTATTGCAGCAGGACATCTTTTAAAAGGCAGCTAACGTTATGACTGCTTCTAACAATAACAGGCTAAGGTAACAGGAGTGCTTCAATCAAGCTATGGGTTGCAGATCAGAAATTCATTCTCTCTGCACTCTGCCCAGTATGCACATCATTGCTCAACTGGGCAGAGTGAATAAATACTGATACCCATAAAGGAGTAGGGAACCAAAACAGATTGGTCTGGTCTGGCTTGGCTGTTTTCCCATTACTACTCAAACTTGAATAAATTTTCTATTTCTCTCTTAATGAACAGACCTTATTTTAATAGAACACAAGACTCAGGGAAAAAAAAAAAGCCCACCTCACAGAATTAATAAGTTTGGTGTCTTGTTTAGAAAAAAGCCAACATGCCAGAGTTGGATCTGTTCAATGTTATTATTCAGTCATTTAATGAGTTTTTTAAAATTTTTTGTTACTGTGCCCAAGGCTTCTCTCTGATTTCTTTATTATTGCTATTATAATGAAATTTTAACTGTTATTAATATCATTGAAATAAACAAGAATTAGTTAACCCTGGCTAAAAAAAAACATTGGTACATTCAATAAACCAAAGCCTCTGTGTCCAAGAGACCAAGGACAGAGTTTTGGCTGATCCATCCAGTTCTGACCTAGATCCAAATCCTTCTGTATGTCTAAAGGTATCCCAACTGTTTTATTTCAGGCCCGTCTCTGAAAGATAGTATTTATTATTGAGCTACTGCAAAATAAAATCAGTGCTTTCTTTGTTGTTGTTATCATTATTCGAGTACAACTAGGTACAAATTTCACTTCATTGCTTGATCCTCTAGCAAATCTCTTTCCCTATGAAGCCGCTGTTAATGGAAGTTAACACAGGAGGCTGCTATCTTCATTTGAACTTATTAATGGTTTTTTACTTTTTTTCTGATTCTAATGTGGGGTTCTGGCTTTGGCCCTAATAGCCTCTGAAAAGGAAGAAGTGAGGAACTGTGCTTCCTGCTTACAGGTTATTTTACAGCCAGGTATATGACAGGCCCACACAGTCACAAGTAAATCAATACATGAAGAACTCCTTTTCCTCTTCTGGGCTTCTGAATTGAAGGATGGGATAGTCCCTCCAAAAATGTGACTGTCAAACTGCAGGCAAGCAACAAAGAAAGATTACCTTGGAGACAATTTACATCCACGCTGCAGGTATGCATTCAGTGTCCCAGTTGCTGCTAGCAACAGTCCAAGGTAGGGAGGTGAAGGTTTCATAGGTCTTGAGGAAAATTCTGGGTGAAACTGAACTCCCACAAAATATGGGTGATCTGCAAGATAGACATCAAAGAAAAGTACACAATGTAGGAAGAAGATAGTAGAAAAACTTTTAGGAAAAACCCTTATTGAAGATTTCAGACTAGTGTCCAGAAGCCAGAGCAGCACATGTCAATTTAAGGGTGAGGCAGCAGAAGAGTTTCCACAAAAAGCAACTGACAACAGAGGCAGAAGGTTAGTAGGGCAAACTAAGGAAAAATCATCCTCTGATTCATAAAAACTGAATAATAAACCTGTACCAACATGTAAGGGTGGGAGGAGAGTGACACAATTGGAAAAGTCACAAAGGTTACATTTATCATGTTATTTTCATAGTATTTTGGTTTCCAGTATCTATTTATCCATGTCTATTCAGAACAATATGATCAAAGCAGGGACAAACTCAAAGCTAAATCAAGTTGCTGACAGCTTTGTCTAGTCAAGATTTGAAGGTCTCTGCTGCAAGGATGAAGACTTCACAGACTCTCTAGATAATACCGTCCAGTAATGTCATATACTTTGGCTACACTGGATGTATACATATTTCATAAATGAAACCGAACTGGGGAAAATGAAACACATATTGGGACCTGACCAAGAATATTTGAGGGTGCTTAGGGAGCAGGGCAATGTAATTGTGAAACTGGTATATAGATAAAAATCTGTATAAGGCCAGAGGTCTCTGATGACTGGAAAAAGGCAGTCACCATGCCCTTCTTCAAGACACAAAGAAGGATCCAAGGAACCACAGAATATTCCTGACCTTCAGAACATGAAGGTCAGCAAGACTTGCACAACAAGCCTGAGAAGAATCTATCTTTGGATGCAGGGAGAGCACTGGCTTCCCTTAATTCTGACTTTAGCGAAGTTTTTCATATGGTTTCCTACCCTTGAAGTTGGAAGCTGTGGACTACAGCTAGACCACGAAGTGCGTTAAAAAAATGGCCAGACTTCTAGATTCAAAGAACAGTGGTGAGTGCTTTGAAGTCCAAGCAACAGCATACTTGGAGATACTGAAAACTTGACTGATACAACTCTGCAGAACCTGACCTATATCTGAAGATAGCCCTGTGCTGAAGCAGAAGGTTGGACTATATGACCTCCCAAATCACTCAGTGATTCTACATAGCCAAATTGCCCTGAGCTAGATTTAGGACCTTTTGGAAAAGGAGCACATTTGTCCCACATAATCAAATACATGCACAGTCCTTGCAAAGTGTAAGACTTTTCCTAACCTACTCTGAATTTTCAGCCATTGTAATACACAAGTGGAGTTAGCAGTATCCCCCAAAATGATCTTGGCTGTTAAGACAGCTAAATATTGTGTTTACATGTTGTTCAACAACCTATAGTTCATACAGTTTTAGCAGATGCAATAAGTATCACAAACAAGTAAGACACTCACTCTCCAGTTCAATAATTTCCATCCTGTTCCCTTCTGTATCATGGCCAACAAATTTCAAACCTTTCTCTTCAAAGCAGTGAGTCAATTCTGGGTTCACCTGAAACGTTGAAAGCAATAAAAATGGTAGTTCTGTTTATTTTTGGATTTAACAAACAGTAGCAGTTAATTGTAATGGTTTTTACATGCATACAAGAATGAAGAGAATTGGGTAAAGGTTAGGAACTTTTGCTTTCTTGTTTTAACAACTCTGGCATAAATTTGTAAAAGTGGACATGTTTATTAAATAAAGAGATGAATCAGTAATTTTAAAAGTTATTATGCAATATTCAAAAACTAAAGCCAGGGTCCCTTCTGCTTGCTGCTCTTCTGAATCCAAGCAGCCTGAATTCCCCCTTTTCAAATGGCCCACTAGATGACCACTGACCTCCCCTCTGAACACTGAATTTCAGTGGTTATGACAAAAGCTGTAATGCAGCTCTTCCTCTTCAAACTGAGGAGCTCTGCAGTGAGCTGTCTCATTTCCTTGATAATGTTTTAACCACTCAGTTAATATCCAAACTTGAGCAGGTTTGCCACTATCACATTCTCCTCCCTTTTAAGGAAGGTTAATATTGTCTGAATCAGTTACAGCATGCACATATCTGATAGTTCAAGGCCCTTTAGAGACACTGATGGAGTCAGATCCCTTCTGAACTACCTCAGAGATAACTCCAGGAGTCTACCTCGTGTGTGTCTCCTTAATGTCAGTATTCTGAAAGCATTCAGGCACCTTATCCCAGATGTTTGCACACAGAGGAGTGGACCCATACAAAGGACAGTACTTACCTCATATCGATGCCTGTGTCGCTCCTCTACAAACATTTCATCACCATAAAGCTTCCCTAAATATACAACAAAAGAGAAATTAAAAGCCCATGTGTTGCTTTAATAGTTGCTACAATTATTCCTTGTAATTTAAACCTTAAAGAAGTCACATTTAACACTTGTTAAACAGAACAAGACATTATTCATCTCACTGTGTTTTTCTGTTCTTCCTGAGTGATGACTAGTTTCTTTTAATTCACTCTTACCTGAGTTTATTCAGGACTCATATTCAACATTCCTTGACTAGAAATAGCTTAGGCAAACTAGAATCTAAACACACTTTAACTAATTTGAATTGTAAAGCTAAAAAACCAAAAAAAAGTCTGAGTGAATCAGCAATGTAAAATCCCTTCAGGGTTTTACAACAGTTGCACACAAAAGATGCAGGGAAGGAAGCCTTTTAGTAGCATCTGTTCCATTTTAATAGATTATGCATGGCACCTGGCATAGTACCTCCAAAGAACAGAGAATATTGCTTTTCTCTGTTTTCCTGATCTCATTACCCAAATGACTCTGGCAGTCTTCTGTGCGTCATCTCGAACACTCCGCATTTCACAGCAACAAGGAGCAAGTTAGAGATATGCAGTAAACCAGATTTCAATCATATCTCTTACTTATAATCATGGCTCAAACTTTGCTCTCAATTACACTAAGGTCATGAGAATTACTGTCTTGCTAGGGGGTTGGTACATGAACTAAACTGCAAAGAACATCTTAAAAAATTTTACAATAACAGAACTGCCATTTTACAGAAAATGGTGTATGTCTTAATTTTAAGGGACCACATTTTCAAAACTATTATTTCCATCCAAGTTGTAAAGCATAAGAAAAAGAAATCAGATTTCCTGATTAAACTACCATAGCTTTTTATTATTCTTTCCAAAGATCTGAACAGATCTAAACAACTCTTAATATTGGTCAAGAGTTACAACACATGTTAATTTTTATTAACTTTTCCAAGAAGTGTTTAGGTCACACAACAACTTGTACATTGTGATATGTGTATCTATATCACACATAGGCAAAGTATCACCCAGGCTAGTTAGATCACTAGTATGGGCATCTCTAGAATTGCAGATTTTTCATTAAATGTGCATATAGTATTACACTCTGGTCTTCTGCTGAAGTAGATTTAATTTTTAAATACTCAGAAGGATACATTCCTTAAGTTCAACATAGCTAAGTGGAGAATACCTCAGATCAATATCAGGGCCAGGGCAATATAGAAATACATATATATTTAGTCAATGGACAAGAAACTACTTTTTACACTTTTGCAGCATCATCTGTATTACTACTGTATAATGGGCTGATTAATAGAAGACAAGTATTACTTCAATTTTAAAATACACAAATTAAATCAAATTAAATAAATGTTTCTATATTCTGGTTGCTTTTATTTTGTTATCTGAAGCATCCTGTAACAGCAAACAATTTTCCTTTTCTGTAACAGATACTTTGCTTTCCCAAAACAAGACTGCTTCCAGGGCCAGGCTAGAAAATAGGAAGAAAGCACTCTGACCTTCCCAAGAACATAATTAATTAAACTGCCATGAAAAGAATGTCAGTTTCCTCAACATTTTACTCATTGTTTTTAAAAAAGCATTGGACCCTCAGTGACAGTTTCACTGGGAGTTACAGATGCCTCTCATTTCTTTTTTTCACTCCAATTCTCAGTAAATGTAAATAACAGGATCAGAGTGAATGAGCTCAGGGAAGCTGCCACCTAACTGTTTGCTTAAGATTATAGCACTTTGGATTTTCCATGTTACAAAGCTCCTACCCAAAAGGCAAAGTCATAAGAGCAGAAAAATAACTTACTTAAAACAGAATTTTCAGTTTTAAAAACAGTCCTCCTCTTCCCCAATCTCATTGTTCCTCCCATATCTCCAGGATTGTGTTCTGGCATGTCAATAACCTGTAGAGAAAAGTTGGTCAGACACTGTTTCATTCAACAAATAAAAAAAATCCTAAAACAAACAAGCCTAGCCTAGCAAGTTGCATAGATTTTTAAGTGGCAACTTTACGTATTTTACCTCCAACCATTCCCAATCATTATTTCTCTTTTGTTTTTCTAATGTTTTGCTCTTCAATACTGCATTGTAATAGACTGACAATGTTAACTAGTTTGTGACAAATGTTTTCATTTAATGTTAAGATTAACAAAAGCAACTTACTAATTTCTTATTTTAATTTTTTGGGGTGGAAAAAACACCTTTCTTTTAAAAATTATACCAAAATGTTACCAATAGGATAACTCTGCCCAAAGCTATTCTTTCTGCTAAGACAGTACACAGATTTTTAAAAATTCAAATTCATAGACCAAAAATGTCCACCAAGTGATAAAGACACCATCTCTGGAAAAATAAAAGTCTCTGAACCCCACAGAGGCTGAAAAATTATATATATTAAATATGGGTAATTATTCCCACATACTAGGCCATTTCTTCTATTGCTTTTTCTTATGCTAAGAGGCAGAAACAGCTGTGTTATCAAGTAAGAAGACAACCAACCTCTTTATTGGGAAGTAGGAAGAGGGGAAGGGCATGCAGCAGCAGAGTGAAAAGAGAACACTTGTAGTGAGAGGATAATGTTGGAAAAGCAGAGTATGGGAAGAGGTGACCAGTATGTGTGTGCTATTTCAGATTATAGATATAACTAATTTATCATAGAAAATGGAAAACCATTCCCCCCCTTCGCCTCTACTAAAGGGTTTCTCAGATTGCTGAAGAGTTGACAAAATACTGGGTTGCCTTGTATGAAGAATGTGCTATTTAACATAAAATTTAAAGACAAGGATATACAAATACTGGGTTTGAAGACTGAAGCAGATGGGTCAAATGGCTTCTATGTGGGTCAAGTGAAACCAGGATAGTGGGATTCAGGGCATGTGAGAAACCACAACTTAGTGGAAGGAGTGCACTTAGTTTTGCTCAGTTTGAAAAACCTTGTAGGGTCTCACAATCCAGTTTAGAGGAAATCTGTCTAAGAGAGGTAAAACAGCTTGCAATTGTAAAAACATGAGCTGAAGCCTTGACCTATGTACTTGTATTCACATAAACATAGTCGGTGAGAAATGTAATTGACAAAGAAAAGTTCTAAAAATACAAATATTCACATATATGGGTAATCTCAAATGGATTTTTATTAACCTTAATTTGCCCTCTGAGAGTAATGGAAACAATATCTGATGATACACTTCATAAAGTGAAGTTATTCAATTTAGGAGGGATGGTGGAAAGTGCTTAACCTTTGGCCTTGTGCCAATGCATTTCAGCTGTGTAATTATCTCTGTACAACCTTATAACTTCAAAATGTTATTTATAAGCAATATATTCATTATAAAATGTCATGAGCAGGAGTTGTGATCAAACAAATGGGATATTAAAGATTCTTCAGTTACCTCTCAAATCACGAAAGTGAGGACTGTGCAAGACATTGAGCTAAGGCCCCCTCCAACAAATACAAAAAATAAAAGAAAATCCATTCACTGAATCATTATTATTTTAAAAGTATGAAATGTACTGAATTTATTTTATTTCCTTTCATTTAATTTCACTTTTTTCCTGAAGTAGTGGCCACAAAAAAGAGGAGGGTCTCAGAAGCAGAGCATCTGCTCTGCTGAAGGCTTCTGTCATCCTCTGGGTCAGACTCCCACGTGGCACTGCCAGCCTTTGGCTGGAGAAATGGTCTCACAGGGAAGGTTCACGTGAGTTTCAACACCAACTCTGTGTGTGTGTGTGTGTTTTCAGCTCTCCATCTCTCCCAATACTGTTATATTAGTAACAAATGGACAAGGTTTGATACATTAACTTTTGTCATGGGGTCACAAAAGGAGCTACTTATGAATTAATACCTTGGAACTGCTTTGGCTCTGTGGCCCGGATGAACTCCAGCAAGTACAACAGCACAGCCCTCAGTATTACTTGTTTATATATTACTTGAGTTTCTCTGCAACATTTGTGCGAGAAGTTTTTGAAACCAAAGTGGCACTGCTGCCCTACAGCCCAAAGAAAGTGATGAGAATCAGAAAAGCAACATCATATTAATGAAATATTTTGCCATATTATACAGAATTTATCTGATCAGAAAAAGAAGAGGTTTCAAACAGTGGTCATTTTGAACAACTGTGCAACTGAATACATTCTTCAACAAGCTTATGCTTCCTGGCACAGAATAAATCAGCTCTTCCTATGCATTAGTTCTTTGAAGGGCAGAGAACAGCACAGAACAGGCACCACAAGCAACAAAAAAGTATCAGTAGGGAGGATGGAAGAACATATAAGGCATTAATTAGGTCTTTCTTACCTAAATCTCTGAAAACTGCCAACACTACAGGGATTTTATAGAGATTTTATATGTATTACACCAGACAGCCAACATGAAATTAAGAATGAATCACTGTAACACAACACAAAGCACATTCTAGATATAAAGCAGTCTGATCACTATTTAATCATGTTACTAATGAATAGCGACATCAATGATCCATGAACAGAAATCTTTTTTCAGATATCTACTGCCTGGATTGTTTCATTGTTGATAGAAAACATATAAAAGCTAATGAGAAAACCTTTCAAGCCCTGACACTCAACATAGAGCAGCCAAGGCTCTGAAAGCCCCACACCTATCATTTTAGCAATCATGCCAGGACCATTACATTTCATCTTTGTTTTGCCTCATGTTCTGCAATGCCATTTTGAGAAATTCATCTACTCTGGTTACCTTGGCAGGGGAAGGGGAAGGAGTGGGGGGTGTCTGGTTGGGTTTTTTTTGCAGGCTTGGCTGTTGAGGAATTGAGAAGGGAGATGAGCATGACTTGATTTGAACAACTGACAGCTAAGCAGCTTTGGAAGCATGTTTTTACAAGTTTGGGGTCTAGGTTTTTTTGTCTTTTTACTCTGCTCTTTACTGGTGAGCAGAAGATTTATCAATGCTGAAATAAATTCCTACACATGTAAATGGTGATCAAAGCATCAGGAGATGCTTTAGGAGATGCCATGGCTCTGGAGATTGCCTGAACACTGAGAAGAGGCTCTGAACACAGCACACACGAGGTTGTGTAGAGGGAAAGCTGACAGGAGCAGGGAATGCAGTGACAGGTACTGATGAATACTAATCCCTGCTGAACACAGCTATGAAAAAAATCCAGCAGCACAAACTGACAAGGACTCAACCCAAACTTAAGAAACTCATTCTTTTATTGACTCTTCCATCATTCTCTGCAGGATTAGTCAGTACTTGCTAGATTTGATCAAATCAATCAATCACAACTTCATCAGTAAAAAAAACCCAGACACCTACAAATGGGATGTTTATACCAACACCTATTCTGTTTTAGAAACAAACTTAGTACAAATATTTTAAAGAAAAAGTTGACAACTGCAACACTACCAGGGGCACTGGGAGCTTCCAACTTGTCAAGGAAACCAAAATGACAGACTTTCCCTGTTCATTAAAAATGAGGGTTACATTTTCAGTTACTGAAAGAATGTGCAAATATTACATCTACCTCCCTTGCTCCCTTTCCCCCCAGAGATATCCCAGTTCCATGCAAACCGCATCACTGCCCACCCATCTGAGGCACTCAGTGCCCTAGGGCTGAATTAACTGCCACCAAAGCCACTTGCAGATTTCAGACTACTCAGTGCTCCATTACTCTGACTGTAGTAATGTTGTTTTTAGAAGGATGCCCACCATCATGTGTAAGATCAAAGCAGAAATTATCAATAGCTGATTCATGTAATTACATACCGATACGAGTAACCAGCTTGAAAAATCCTGTCCTCTACTCTCCAATAAACTACAGCACAGTATCCAAACATTCCAACAAATACCAGTTTAAATTTCTTAAACTCTTAAAAACCCATAGAATACTACTGTCAGCTACTTCCAGTTTGGGTGATCCTCTTCTCCACAGACTTGTTGTTTCCTATTTTAGAATTAAGTAACTGCCATGAAGCATTTATTTATTGAAGTCTAAAAGCTCTCTAAGGATTCTGTCTAAGCAGAAATTCTGCTACAGAATGTTTTGTAACATTTTCTCTAGAAGAATTCATAAAGGGTGTGGCTAGTTTTCAAACAGTGCTTACTCACTTGTAAGCAGAGTACAACGAACTGAGGAAGCTAATGGAGATGTTGATATGCAAAGCCCATAAAGATATTGCTTAACAGCATTTTGAGAACTCAATCAAGTTATTCCAAACACGTGTCCCAGAGTTAGCTTAAAGACTTAATCAAGCAGAAAGTTTCAGGCTGTTAGCATTAGTGAAAGGCACAGGGTCAGAGAGTGCTGGCTATAGAAATACACTGGAGTGTCAGTCACGCCATGCCACCAAGGGCAGGATTTGCCACAGACTTGAATAATTAAAAAGGATGTGCAAGAATGTTCTCAGACTTCAAACTGGTCCACCTCACATCATAACTAATGACTAAATACGAATTTAATTTCAGAAAGATCAGCAAATCTGTAGCTAGGTGAAATCCTTCATCCTAGCATAAACATCTTTAAAAAATCAGAACTCTGTCACTGCCTTTGAAGAGGACTTTTCCAGCTGCAATTCCTAGTAGGTGTAATTCTGCCCCTACTAAATGCTCTTAAATCTACATCAGGTATATCAGAAAGAGGAAGGCATAAAGCAAGTCTGTGTCTCTGAGCATCCTAAAGACAAGGAAGAACCTAGAGCGTGAGATAGAGCCTGGTGCTCTCTTCACCAAACACCCCACCCACAATGGTGAGACAGGAATAATCAAACACAGCCTGAGACTGTTTGAACAGCAGTGTGCTTGGGTGGTCTCTGACTCACAGAATTATATCCTGCAGGCAACTGCCACAGAAGAATGGGCCACAGACAAGCCCCATTACCTAAAGTAGCCACAGAAACATGAGATTGTCCCTGGTGGAGACAAAACACAACAAATGTTTTACCCTCAAAATTGTCCAGTGTTCTACATTTGCTCTTCCCTGAGTTATCATGCCTGAGCAAGCATCCATTCCAGTTGTTTCTCATTCATTAACAGACCTATGCTAGTTTGAACCACTTCATTATCATTTATCTCTGCCTTCAGCAAGACAGGAGGAAAATTGCTTACTTCAAGGAAAGTGAGCAGGAAAACTGATTATTTCAAGTGGACACTACTCCAGACCTTCACTGAGGAGAATTACTGATATCAGCTTTCAGGCAATGCTCAGTGCCATGACCTACACTACCCTAGTACTTCTTGAAGAAATTCTGTTCATCTGCCATAAAAAAACAATATCCTCACAGGGAACATGAGGAGAACTAGCAACTGTTTTTCATCCCATTTCCCCACAGTAATCAGACCACCACCAGACTTGTAAGAGAGACTGCCTGGATTCCAACCACTGATCCTTCTCACAGAATGGTGTCACCACCCATTTTGATGTCCTGTCCACCTTCCAAATCTGCTCAGTGATGATTTGGTACTTGATAACCACAGACACAGAAACTGAGGCACTTCTTTTAGAAAGGAAATGAATGGGCAGCAAGTAGAAAACAACAGATTGACCCATTTTAATTCTTTTTCCAGTTGTAGTGTAAGACTTCCCAGCTAAATGTAGAGCTGAGAAGAAATCCCTGGAAGATCAGCTGAAAGACACCTGTGGACTATTTATTTTATTTAATGGATATGGAAAAGCATCCTATCAAAAGGATAGCTATTTGAATAGAAGAAAAAAAAAAAAGACAAGGTCCCTTAGTTGAAAAGTTGAAAAAGAGACTGAAAATTTTCAAGTAAGAGCTCTACTCACAGAAGAAAGAAGTGCAAATGCTATCTAGAGCATGAAATTCATGTCAGTTTTAAGAACATAAACCTGAACATCTGTATTTTTTGTGGCTTTTCTTCTGTTTTAAGAGAAATTACTTTATTCTCTTTTTGATTCAGCCTGATCATTCATTTTTACATTATCTGACAACACACATTTGACCAAAGCTTAAACAACTTCTAGGAGCTAAGATGATTTCACCAACTAGGTTTAGTTGCATCTTATTAATATATCATTAAATCGAGGTTTTAAACTGAAGGACAAAAATATACAATCACACTGGTTGATACTGACACAAGAAAATTCCTTACTTAAAATTTGGAGCAAACAAATAAAACAGAAACAAAGGATTGTAGCTCCATAAGGATTTCTCTGCTACAGATATGTAGGAAGCAGCCCAGTATCACTCCTTCTAATTAGGGTATTATGCTTCATATTATGCCCAAAGATCAGTGGCTGACCATCACTTTAATGGTTGATTGATCATCTTTCAAAACAGACACCAGAATTTAAAATCTGACATTTCTACATAAAAAAGAATTTTCTACTAGTTGAGCTAAATTGGTATCTCTGATAGATGAACATTCTATGAAAATCAGCTGAATAGAAGGAAAAACAATGCACTTACTCAGAATAAAAAATACTAATTTTTAGCTCTTCAAAGAACAAAACCCCCATAGTACAATTCAAGATCCCAAAGAAAAGCAAAGTAGTGAGAAAATATCTTGAAATGTGCTGAAGACACTGCTGAGCAAGCATGTTAAACTGCTACAAGGTATTACGCAAGCTGTTTGTCTTTGGAAAAAAATCCCACTACAGACAACTGCAGACAGTTGTGAAAGTAAACCTTGATCTATACCCAGTGCCAAAATCTTGTGTCAATCTGACTCCTTCAACAAGCAGCTCAGCTGAGTCCACTCTGGAAAACCAAAGCAGCCAGCTCATGCCAACCACTGTAACCTTTAATTGAAGCAATTTGTTCTCATGCACAAGTCTATTTTCTTTTCAACTGCTCTTTTACATCTAAGCTGTAACTTTTTAGAAATGAAAATAGATGTAGATAATGAAGCTCTCATACTAATTAAGAGTATAAGCATGTTTCTTCCTACCTTCCACCCCATTCTCTTCTTCATTTACATTTTTGCATTTTGAAACAGCATCTCATAGAGGATCACAACCAGGAAGAACACTGGGCAAGCTAAAGTAACAGGTGTTGGAAGGCATACAGGATCACTTTTACTGTTTAAACCGATTCATATCTACCACGCAGATATCTTGAAATATTTTATGTGCATTTTTGTAATGTCCTCCTTCTCTCTTCCTCTTTGAAAGCTTCTGCTTTGATTTAACTCTTGTTTAAATGTCATGCCAGTTCCTTCACCTCTGCTACCTAAGCCCCATAAGAAAGCATACAAAATGAAAGGCCCTATAGAACTGAAGCTGACCACTTCATTACTTAGTGGTACTCCCACTTAATTTACTAATTTGAGAAATTCTAGTAATGTTAGTCTTATGGATTAAGAGCAGAACAGACATATTATAACAGGGAGTATCTAGGCAGAAAGCCTCTGGCTCAATCACTCTCATTTTAAATACTACTCTTGTCTTCCATTGCATGCCCAGAACAATAAATGTACTTTGATGTATCTGGTCTTTCATGTCTATAACTTTTCCTAAATTATAGAGAATATGAATGCTGGGTATCTTGTTAAGCATACAGTATTGACATTTATTCTTCTGGAAAGCTCTCCAGAAACAAGCAACAGGATTTTCTTTCCTCCATGAATTCAACAGCAGATTACTTCCATGAGTCCTTATCGTCCCTCCCACACATACATCATAATATTTCTCTTCTCATTCTGGAAAAACTAAAGCAAGAGCTGGATATTATATAGTACTCATCAAGGTGCTGACTTGTAATTCTAGGATTTTCTAAATCCTATAGTTTCCTATTGTAAATTATATTAGAAAAAAAGTTAGCATAGGGAGATAATTTCAACACAACTTTAAACAGATTATCTTTTAAGTACTTTGGTATTTCCATTACTGTCTATCCAACAACAGTAAACATCTTTTCAGCTTCAGAAAACCAAAAGGAATGCTGTATATTAATATCATAGCAGAGATTAATTACCTTGATTACCTCTGCCAGGCAATTCAGGGATGCTTTGATACACATGCTCTACATTACATTTAATAGCTTCCTGCTTCCACTTCAGAAAAATTTCAAGATGGCCAAAGATCATCTTGTCTGGAAGACTCTTTATTCTCATAAAACACTTATGACCTACAATAGGTTTTTTTTTTTTTATTTCAAGTAGAAACCATGATGTCTTCCTTCTGAGCAGGATCCCTCTCATCTCATTTTGTCTGTCCTACTTCCTCCAAAAACCTAATAAACATCACTGTTCAGATCATAATTTAATTCTGCACTTGTGATCTTCTCCCCCAGCACGTTAACTCTATCCCCTTCAACAAGAAATGACAAGAATTCTTTGGAATTTGCTTTCCTTAACTGCATTTATAAGGTGTAATCAGGGGGTCAGGTTCAGACACCATCCAAAAGGACAAGTGGCTTGACCAGTTGCACTCACACCATGTACATCAAACACTAATCACTTCCTCTCACAAAAGGGCCCCAGTGAGCACCACTGGGATGCCTGGCTTCATGTAACGAGGTCCAGAGTTAATGACAGCACAGATATGCCTGGGCAGTTCTTGCTTGCTAACAGAGCATAAAACCAGAATTGCAAATCTTCATATTCATTTTTAGGGATGGACATGGTACAGGCTTTTAAAATACAAACCAAAAGGAGGAGCTACCTGTGAGGAAGTAAGAAGAGAGAAGCAGAGAGGATGTATGTATGCATATGGAGAACCACTAGCAAAAAGTTCAGAGAGGAGGAGAAATGGATCTTCACATCACTTCTTATTTAGCAACAAGATGGTGAAAGCCTATAGGAAAAAAATTACCAATATTGTTTCTAAGAAAGTAACATTTATAGAATCGACTTTATTCTAGTGCAGATCAAGCAGGCATTTAATTAGCATGACATCAGCCAAACACACCCAGCAGAAGTTTTCCTCTGTGAAAAGTGTGGGTGGCCAGGTACAGATTAATTCAACAGATAATGCAGTGATCTACTCAAATGCTACAAATGTTTACTGAGCAACCAGAAGACATTGCCACACAGCCAAAGTTCCAGGCTGCATCACCACAGTGACACATAAAGGTACCTAACACAGCCAACCTCCCAAAGGCAAAGTTTCCCAGTGGTACCCACACAAAAATCATTTTTATCCTTCACCTGCACCTCTGATAGTCTCCAACAGCAGAATGAAGAGACAGAGAGCATGAGAAAGAACTTTTAGTTTAAAAGCACAAATCTACAGCACATCACTGTCAAATCCATTGCAAATGCAGTTCTGTTGTTTAGCGCCTGATCTCCCAGTATGGAACACTGTATTATCACATACAATGAAGGTTGGGAAGCAAATAAATACAGAATTAAGAAAACAGGAAACCTCATTAATAAAAAGGTCTTCCTTTTGGGGAACTTTCATAAATTTCTTATACTTCACATTATTTTTCTTCCATCACATCAATTTCACGGGGGCATCAGGGGGCAGACCTGCCCTCCCCCCCCCGTGAACTAAACTTTAAACTAAAACTAAAACTTTAGCTAATAGCTTTTTGCTTATTTTTAATAAAAATTAAATACTTCACAACATAATGAACAGTCCACTCACATCTAATAAAATACATCCTCCAATACAACCATTCAACTGATTTGAATCCCTTATTTCTCATTGCCCATGCACTTCTAGGCATATGTTCAGTTCCAATTCTCATTCCTGGGTGTCTAAAAGGCTATTAGGAAAAGGGTGGAAGTCCTCAGCTGCTGCACAGACCTTTCTCTGCAGGTATCAAGCCACTTTACAAAGGCAAGTGTGTTTCATTAGCTCCATTTGGTATGGGAAAAATAAGGCAGATTAAACAATTTTTTTAACCTAGCAGAACCAGGATTTCTGTGATATCTAATATATGTGTGATATCACATATATGTCTGTGATATTTTGTTCCTACATTTTAGAAACAAGGCAGCTAAGCACACAGAAACCACGCATTCCCAGGTGACCTTCTAACAAGGCCAGTGCCTTAATGTCACTTGGTCCCTTATCTGAGTAGGAGAAATGTCTACAGAAATGTCATTCATAAATTGGAGATTTCACGTAGTTTTCAATATATGAACTCCAGTAATCTATTGAGTTATGCTGGAATTTGTGAACAGGTAAACTATTTCATGTTCCCTGATTTTTAGATTTTTTGTTAATACACAATTTCTGCAAGCTTGTTTTAAGGCCAGTGTGTGGAGGAGATGTTTTGGGGTTGTTATATTCAGCTATATAATCACGGCATTAAGGGATCTGGACAATTCCCCTTTACATTATTGACTTCCCAAACAGAACAATGGTGAGGAACTAGTTCACTAGTTACAGTGCTTCCCCTGTGTGTGAGAATCATCTCACATAACTTCAGCTGCCTAACTTCTAGATAAATAATTTAAGGGAACCACCTGAGTGCTGCTCTCTGTAGGGACCACAACACAGGCAGGGGCCAATACATTCAAGCTGGAGAACCTCACCAAAACGCGGCAGCTTGAAATGCTCATCTAAGCCATGAGGTAAACAGTGCTGTTCTGACCTAACATGTACTACACACCTGCACAGAAACAGTTTTGTGAATGTCCCTTCAACATCCATTCTTTGTCAACACTCTACACACCATCCCAGAGCATCCTCAGATCATTCTGGAGTGACATACAATATATTGCAGCATTAACAACGCAGACTCAGACACACAGATCTCCATTAAATAAAATGTTCTCTGCTTATTAAATCAAACACTGACAGACACTCACCTACATCCACTTCATCCAGAAAAATGTTTTGTACACAGCATAAATTTCCCTATTTGATTTACAATTAGTTACACATAATTCCTTTTGTAAGTACTGGAAAGGGCAAAGCTTTTTTCATAATCCAACATGCATTTCTACTTAGAAAAAAGCTTTTTTATGAAGAAAATTTTAAGAAAGGAAAAAGGTTGGGGTTCATTAACAATAAGAAGGCATTCTTCACAGAAACTAAATGTCCAAATGAAGAAACACAAATACTTTTAAGTTTATATATATAAATACCAAATCATTAATCCCATCCCCCAAATATTTAAGGAACTTGTAAAAGGCATCAATAACTGAGAATCAATTATTTTTATTCATTTTCATTTAAGGAGAAAAATGGCATTGTGAAGTTAATCAAATATCAGGACTAAAAGATAAAATAAAACTCATACACAGAACAATGACCATGGCAGAAAAAACATGAGCATTCTGCTTGTGTGCAGTGTCAAGGAGTTGAAAGACATTGTCAAGCTAAAATCCATCCTCAGGGGAAACTCTCAAATTGAAGTGTTAAAAGAAGTGGTTACAAAACAGGCAAAATAGACAGTAAAAAATTACTCTAAACAGGGTACTCATTCAATTTTGAAGAGACTGAAGGGTGAAACAGCTGACCTGTGGTGAATAACTGCCCATCAGCCTTGTCATCCACAGCCACCCAAGTGGCAAATGCCCCAGTGGAGATACAGAGACCCAGAGTCTGAACCACCCGATGGCCATGCCAGGCAATGTAGCTGATGCTTTAACACAAGTGTAGAAGTACAGGGCACCTGGGCAGCTATAACAGGTTGGGACACTGCCAACAAAGATTTTGTAAAGGGAGAGACAGGTCAAGTCCAGCCAAGGGGGCCTTTGTTCTAGATGGAGCTGTGGTCTGACCCAGTGTGCTCTTGTTTAAGTAAAGGTGATACCATAATATGCACTGTAAAGCACCACACACATTGCCTTCCTGTGAAATAATTATAGGTGTGCTTAGTTGACAAAGGTATTTCATCAGCTCAGTCTGGGTTCTAAGAGGAAAGCAGGGTTCTCTCCTTTTAATTCCTTATCTAAAATAAAGGTCCTCTCAGTGCTATTTGTCACTTGACCTTCACGTTTTGCTGAGTTTGCAAGTATGTGGTGGAATGAAGAAAATAAGTTCACTGAAAAAATTATTTTTAGAAACTTTTTCAGTTGTTTGCTTAAGTACTGGCTCTCTAATTTCTCCAAGAAGACAGATATTATTGTCTCATAACTTAAGTTTCAGCTCAGAAAATGCCGGTAAAAATGCATTAAGTTGGGTGAGAAGGTGATAACATAAATATATTCCCCACATAATGGTGTTAATGATACTAAATCTCAAAAATGGTAATTTACTTTGTATTAGTTAATTCATACAGTTTCTTTATAGTCTCACTTACAATTCCAGATTCACAGTGAGAGAAACAGCAAGACAACACAAACCTTGCAAGAACTCTATTTATCACTACTTAAAATGGATTATTCTGAGAAAGAATAGAATGTTTCTTTGCCACAAGACAAAAAAGTTGTACACAAAGTCAAGCTGTGCAAGAAAGTACTGTTGCTGATCTGTGTCATTTGCAGATGCAGCATGTCTGCTGTGATTTGTCAAAATTAATTTTTCATTTTACAGTTTGAGCAATACTGAGGTTTTGGTGGTTTTTCCAGGCTCTTGGGCAAATGCTGGGCTTCCTTCTCATCAATGAAGACCAAAGTTAACAGTTCCATGGCAAGTTACATCTCTGATGCCTACACAGGCTCTCCCTAATTAGCCAGGCCAAATGACAATGCCAAGGGAAGCCACAGCTAATAAATCTGTATTATCTTTCAGTGGCAATGCAAAAATCACCAAGTGGTTTTCAACCACTTAGTTATTATTTTAAAATTTATAATTTATTATTTAAANGCCAGGCCAAATGACAATAATAATAATTTATTATTTAAATTATTTTCAAATTTATAATTCCAGATTCTTCACAGCTAGATATTAGGGCTTTTTAATATTAGGATCCAATGGGCAATAGAAGGTGACTGTGCAGAGATGCTGGGAAAAATCAACTTCTCTCAGAGGATAACCAATGTGTGGGAAAAATGTCTCAGGAAAAGCAATGTTTCTCCTTTTTTTGATGTTTCAGCATAGCATGCACAGGTATCTTGGGGTTACACAGGTCTGTTTCAAACTGGTGCCAGCCTTAAGGCTGAGCTCCACGTGGTATCTGGTGCACTGCCTCACAAGCTAAAGACACTTAAAACTTTCTTATAAAATTCTCTCCACTCTTGATTCTGAATCCTAAGAGATTACTTAAAGCTACATTTTGTTACAGCTTAGCTGTGAACTCCTGTGTATTACAGGAAGGAAAAAAAAAAAAAAGCAAAGCCCTTTTGTGTTGAAGGGAAGACTAGTCACTAACCCAAAATAAATGAAACTGGCTTTAAGGTAAATTCAACTTAATTGATAGTTGGTTTCCTCACTAACACAGCTGAGAAGTGAGTTATGGCTGAGGTGGATAATTTGTTAATTTCAGTTTACAACAAAATGCAAATCTACTTCTTCAAAGTTCTGATTTACAGATGTTTAAATATGATGCACTTGTCTAAACTGAGAAATTCCAAACTACTACTCCAGTTACTTATTGAACCCAGAATAATTTGGTTTTGATTTAATATTCAAATTGGGTAATTAGAAACTCTAAAATTAAGCTAGGCATACAAGCACTACCCTTTCTTAAATATAATTTCTGTAAGTAGCAGCAGCTTAATTTCTTTCAATAAGCCATAATCACATACAAAATGGTTAGAAAACTGATTGCTCTAGACTGTTTGTTAAACAACTGCTACTCTTCTCATAGGCCTCATTAGTCCCTCTAATTTCTTTGATTTTCCCTCATGTCCCACTCTTACTTGGTCAAAATAGAGGATGGGGGAGACTTTTCTAGGAGCTTCCTGGTTCCATTGTCCTAAATTTCCATTAACGTTTCAGAGAGACCTGAAAGTTATTAATGGTAATTTTGACAGTTTTCCTTTGGAAGTAATTTAGCAAACATCTATTATATGTGGTCACTAATACATCAAAACGCTAACAAGATGAGGGATTTCTATGCCAAAGGTAAAGCCATTACTTTGTAGCATCATTTTTGTTACGTTTCCCATTGGTAATGAAACATACCCTAGAATACCCCTAATAATCTGATTTTACAAGGCATGGCTCACTTGCAGACTTCTGACTGAGAATTAGTAACTTCTAGAGCTCTACTGGTGTATATAACCTCTTTCTCTAAATCAAAGAGAGAACTCCAAAGTTCTTACCACTGTTCTATTTATTTCTCTGCCTCTGCATTTTGTACTGCTGAGTCTGATCAGGCAAGCAAGGCTGACCATCAGATACACAGAGCTGAAGGGGAAGAAATTGAAGAGATTCAGATGTTTCTACCAAAAAATGACCTCCTTTTCTTTCTGCTTAAGGGCACCTCTCATGGTTGCTGCTGTTTTCCCCAAACTTATCTTTTCCTGGCAGAACGTAGGTGGTCATTATCTAGCACAAGCACCCTCAGCTCAGTATTGTGGCACTCTCTCAATAACTCCCTTCCACTTCAGCAGCAAAGTCAGCACAGCTCCAGCAGGGTCACAGGGACCTAAAGGGTCACTGCAGCACAATTCTGATAAAAGACCTCAGTCACTGATTTATAGGGGCTTGAACATGATTAACTGCTGAGAGCCCTCTGTCCCTACCCAGTGTACATCCACAGAAGAGTGCACACTGGTCCATGGGGTGAAAACACCAGAATATTCCTTCTGCCATTTTCTGCTGTTTAACAGAAAAGCCATAATTGTTTCAAAGAACCCAGAACCCAGGATTCCCCATCTTTCCCACATGCACACAAAGCTAATCAAGAGGATCCTATCATGTCACCACACCATCACCACACCTATCACCACACCATCATCTCAAGCTGTAGGCTTTATAAGAAAGCACACAGACTCATATGGTATCAGACTCCTGTCTGTCAAATCACTTAAAATAAATTCTAAGAATACAAAATGGATTACACCCTTCCAGGATCAAAACAACCAGATATGACATTTCTGACTCACCAGTGGGATTATCACATTGACAGACAGTAGTCCTAGACTCGCATGAAAACAGATTATAACTATTTCTAGCTAAAAAATATGCTGGGCAAGGGAGTTTCTTAGTGGTACATTTCCCCTTTTGAGATCAGGCATCTCAGTGTGATGTAATCCCTAAATCAGGTGCCCATGTGTCTTATTAGATGCACTTCCAGACCTCTTTTGAACAGTCCATCAGGTGTGCACTGTTGAGAGCAACAACAGTTGCTCTGAAAATGAACTACAAACTTGATTCCAACTCTTGTCATTGATTTTTTCTTCAGGATTAAGAAAGGTTTTTAGATACAGATGTGACATCCAGAGGCTCCAGGCATCTCCAGTGTCAAAGGGCAGCTGAGAAAAGATCTCATCTCACCAGAGAAATAAACTCACTAGTGCCTCTTGTACAGCATTATTGTATTTATACTTTGTTCTACGTGAAACTCAACCAAAGCCACTCCTCCATAAATACATATATGCTTTGCTGGAATAGAGATTTACACGGTTTTGATCACTCTAAAGAATTTCAAAAAAACAAATCTGAGTTTAGCATGGAATAAAAAGGTTTAGGGTTTTAATAACTACGTAACTGTAAATTTCAGCTGTGGCACTAACAACCACATTGCACTGCTGCACAAGTCAAGATTCAAAAACGGAAGGATAAAACCTCTTACTGAAACACAATCTCCCTCAAAACTATCTTGTGCAATATAGAATATCTACATCACAGGGAGTTTCAGCAATAAATTAGTCTGCCAGATGTGTACATATGGCAGCAACAGCTGACACATATAGTTACAATGAATAACACATCACCAATTCAAAGGTGACTACAAACAATGCATCTTATTAAATAATTCATCCCTGTAGCAGTCACACCCAGTCCTGTTTAGGGAGACACCTTCAACATCTCATTAGGTATATGTCACAAGGGAGGGCCTGCAAGAGACTCTTGTCAGGATAACCCATATAGCTCAAGTTCAATTTGTGAGATGGGACAAGCCTTTTACACGTCACCACTACAGGTTTTACAAACAATGACAATTTTAACATAGGGAATGCATCACCTGTGACACATAAAGGATTTTACAACTCATCCCCAACTTCCATCTAACAATTCCATCCCTCAAAGCAATGCCATGTTCTCTACAATGGCTGTAATGCAGTTTGCTGAACTTCTCACCTGTAATTATTTGATCTTTTTCAGAAAGTTTGTTCACTGAATGTTCCTTTTCTCTCAGTCAGTCCTTTGTCTCCTCCTAGGCTAACAGTAAGAACCAAGTGACAACACTGAACTGTTCTATCACAACCCCCCTGTTTGCACTACAGAGCTAGTTCCCACATCTGCCAGCCACCACATATCTTGGAAAAATTACCCATGGGTTAGACTGGCTTTCAGTATCCCAACTTTAAAGTCTGTTCTTTTTTGTAGACAGGTCAAGAATGTCTGAAGATGACTTCCTGCAGTTGTGGGACTGATTCTCTGCAAAACTCACCAAAGCCCTTATCTACAGTACAATGTATCCAATATTTAATTTCAGATGCAGTACGGGGATTGGTAATTTACACAGGCACAGACACACATACATTCTTTATACCAGCACTAGTTCTATACAAATTCTGCTTTGCCTTTTTACTCAATAAGGAATCAAACTTGACACCTTCCAAGATTTCTTTGCAAATCAGATAGGACTCATATGTTCCACAGAGTCCCCAGCCCACCCTAATTTACTTTAATTGTCCCATCATCTTTCTCCCACATCTCCCATCTTTCTCTGCTACAAAAAATAAGCAAAGTTAACAAAGGGCTTTGATCTACTGATGGATGTCTGTAAGCCTGAGATGATGCACAAGCACTATGTAAGTAGAAATAAGTGAACACTAAGCACAAAGCCGCTTCCTGCTCTTTCTTTTCAAGTGCTCAACATCCACAAAGGCATGTTCTCCATTACAGCAAACTTCACTTTGACAGCAGACATTTCAATACTCTGGCTAGGCTGTAAAATAAGCCTCACAGAGATCCCTGAAATTGCTTAAAGTAGCTGGGCTTATATACAAGTGAGCCTGGTGCTGCTACAATAAAATATACCAAAGAAAGTGGAAAAATACTGGAGGGTTAGGGCGTTAACCCATCACCAGGGGATTAAACAGGATGATTTGAGATAGTCACTGCCCTCAGGTGACAGCCCCACCCCTGTGGAGGGTGCCCTGTCCCTTCCAACAGTGTCAGTGAATGGCATAGAAATCCATTTGCAGACCAACTCTATTTATAGTCCAGCATGTTAAGGTAAACAAGGAGCACAGATTCACGTATCATTCAGCCATCAATGGTGGCAGGAAGGATGTGACAAGGGCAAAAGAGGCAGCACCTGGGTTACCATCCCATTTAATCCATCATTAAATGCACATGACTGTGATGCTGTAAACTTCACCCCTCCTACCACTTTGGTGGTGCCCAAACTTCAATCATCCCTGCAGCTTGTGTTCCCTTACTCTCCAATGTGACTGGAATTGCATGCTCCAAATATGCCAACAAACCAGCTTGCTAGGGAAATATTCATCAAAAGTCAGTTTTGAGTGAATACTGAATCTGCACACACTGAAAGAAAAAGACACACAGCCATCACAGGGACATGAGAGGTGCATCCCTAAACAAACTAACAAGACATCACCAACTTAGTACTCTTTTTGCTAATGTCTTTTTATCTAAGCTAAAATAAAAATGTCAATTCCAAAAGGATACTGTGCTTACTATGACTTCTCTAGACCAGGGCAAACACAACTGAATTATGTCATAAACTGCAGGAATTATATATTTTCACACATGCAAGAAAGAGCAGCAAGGCACTGGAACCGAAGTCAGATTGCTGCTTCTACACTGGAAGTCAGCTTGCACAGACATCAAAGCTCCAAGGGCTGTTCTTTAGCATAGATAAATGCTGCTGTCTGCTAGTCACACATCATCTAAGGGCAGCAACAGTAACATATTATCTTCCCCGACTTTTGCTCAGATTCTTAGTGAGCAACCAGAATTCCTTACACCTGGATATCATTCTGCCATTGCTGGGCTGTGCTGGATAAGATGGATGTATTTCAGAATAGCACTTAAGTCCTACAAAGAGGTCTTCTGGAAAAGACAATGTACTGGGGCCTGTCAAACTGAGTTGTGTGGCTGATTCCAGAGTTCAGAGATGCCACACAAACTATTGGAGGAGGGCACTGCAGGCTAAATGAGAATGAAGAGGACAAAGAGTCAGGAGATGAAACTGCAATCCCAATTCCTCCAACCTCTCATTCAAATAGCCTCGTAGTGCCAGAGTGCCTTGTGAACAGAGCTGGTCTGAGGACACTGGATTCATTCCCAGATCTGGCACACAACTCTTGAGGAAATCACCCAAATTTCCAGACCACTAAGGTCTAATTTCCAGGTCTCCCACTTTCCCAGGAAGATGTTTCAGTAAAACTGGTTATGCTATTTTGCAATTAGGTGGTGTTCTTTAATGAACCCTTAGCAAATTAACAAGGCTAACGTGCTGAATTCCGAGTTGTGACCCCTCAAAATGCAGCTTTTCCATACCACTAAGCATCTTACTACTATGTTTTGTACTCAGGGAGGTGTCTTAGGTACAAAGAGAAGTCCTTTGAATACTTAAAACAAATCTTGCAAACACTGTAATGTCAACAATACAGATCAGGCACACCAGCTTCCCAGCACTGCTTCCAAAAGGGATGAAGCAGGAAGGATGGTGAGGCCACCAGATAGGAGCTGCAGGGAGGAATTAGCAGGTGGGGAACAGAAGCCTTAGCAGGTTACCCAGTCACACAATACTACTAAAATATGACCACCTACCAGAGGTGGAAAAGAGGATGAAAGGAGAAAGAAGCAAATATTTCTTTTTAATTTTGTTGGCAGAAAGAAAAGGAAAACAAAAGGACTTATGAGTATCTTATTGTCACGAACAACCATGGAGTTCATGCCCCAGTTTGGTGTATGGAACTCACCCTAGCCCATACAATGCATTCCAGGACACGAGTCCCATGCTTGCTTGCACTGCTACTCCCGTATCCCAAAGCAGCAGGAGAGGTTCTGTTAGTATAGACATCAGCAGCTCCTGAAGAGCCAAAAAGTAAACACAGGAGAAACTGCATTTCCAGCTTTGTCCCTCAGCTGGACTGGACAGATACTGGGGGATGCCTTGCCCCAGTTCTGTGAATTCCAAGCCAATGCCAAGCTTTTGCACTGAATTTTAAATCAGTGTATTTGTCCTCTCCACAATCTTGAAATTAAGTGTCAAGAAACTTGACAAGTCTTCCACTGTTAAAACCCTGTAGCTGGAGACCTCCCTGTAAAATAACACAGAGATTGTCCTCACCAACCAAATACCTCCGGAACTATTTAAATCTGCAACACCATGAGCACCCAGAGAGGTGAACAAGGGGCACAACGTTGGACATGGCATCTCAAGCAGAATGGGAAACAACTGAAGAAAGTCAAGAAGAAATTACTAGATGTAAGTAGCAGGACTCACAAAGGAAGACTAAACTATCAAAGACTTCTGAATCAAAAAAAAAGGGAAAAAAAGGAAGACAGGGAATTTCATTGATGTCAAAGGCCATTTTAAGAAGGAAGATGTCTGTCCTGCCTATCTGCAGAGACAGGAGAATCAAAGGGCTTAAGGGCAGCAAGGCTTGTGGACACACTCTAACAAAACCCACAAGGAATAGACCAGATAAGGAGGCTGTAGATTCTCTATTATTTAAGGCACTTAAGAATAAGTTGAGCAGACATCCAGTAAAAATATTGATGACCCCACTCCAGGGAAATGGAAGTAATCAGTTATATGATCGCTAGGAACTCTTCTAATACTCTTCTGACACTTGGAAGTGAGTGCAAGCACATTCAAATGGGCTGCTAATGCAAGGCGTATATCTACATAATTCATCTACCAAAGTCTGCCTGGTTTTCTCAGGAAACCTCCAACTTACCTGTTATGGAATCCTACACCCATACATCTGCAGTTCCATAAACATCCCTTCTGACCCATCCATCTCCTACAGAACTACAAAGCTCTTTGTTTAGAGTTATAAATTTTGAAATGACAACTGATTCTGAAGAAGTGATGGACAGGGTGAAAAATCTAGTCAGTGGGCCTGGAGCCAAGCACAAAAAAAATGACAACAGACAGCAGGCAGATTAGAAACCACAAGGAGAAACCACAGCCAGAGACAGCAACTCAGCAGTTGCAAAATTAACAATGTTGGGTCATGAAGCATGAACCACAGGCTGATTATCAACTCCAGGATGTCCCACAGACCATCACTAGAACATGATAAAACCATTGGAACATATGGAATGGAGCATTCAAAACCTGCAGAACACAATAGTCAGTTTTAAACGTGTTCCCAAGAAGGGACTGGCTTTCAGAACCTCACATTCAACTTTCTTATTTAGAACACTTCAGTTTTTTACCATTCACATCATGCAATGTTTTGTTTCTTAACACTAGCAACCAAAATTTTATTCCAGAGGAACTTCATCTTTTTCCTGTGCTAAGAAATAGCACAAAATGTGAAGAAGTGTGATTAACTACTCACACAAAGAGCGAGTAGCTTCTTAATATTTTATTTACGTATTTGGATATGTTTAAAAACCCCTTATATTTGCTATTTTCCAAAAGGCCACTATGATAACAAATGCTATATATATCACCATAGGAGACTTTATCACACTTCTCTGAGTGTAGTTCATCTTGAAGTGAAGAATATACAAATTCAAGCAAGAAAACCTCTCCAGTATCACCTATAAAGACCAAGTAAATATACATCAAGAGCACTGGAGGATGATGACACATTTTAGAGATAAAAAAATATTACTCATTTTTACTGCTAAAATGTATCCTATTCCTTTGACTACTGGAAACACAATAACTAGTGCACTGACTCAATGACACATGCTAGTTTCATAATTAGGGTGGAGCATGCAAGCAACTATAAAGGTTGCCCCAATCTGAGACTCTCACTGCTGGATACATCTGTAACATCCGGGTTCTGAGTGAGGTAAGCATAACCTAAATATGTTGGGTCTTTCAAACCCTTAAACCTAACTTAGATAATTTCCTTTCTTGGGAAAGTTGATCAATTTTACAGGAAAAAAAAACCCAACTCTTTTCATCTAGGTTAAGTATTACTCATTAAATGATTAATTAAACGATGAAGAGAGTCCCAGATATATTTCAAATTGTGACTGTTATTGTCTGTTTTGTTTCCAGTTATTCTTCAAGACAACATCTGAGAAACATGGAACATTTACTCAATGAAAACCTTCTGAAGTATTTTACCCAGTATGCTTTACAGGAGGGCAGCACCAGTGCACTGTCCATTGGTGGGCTGAAGAATCTACTTCAGAATCAATTTGCACAGTACCTGAAGGTAAGTTTCACTCTCATTGTATTCAAAGTGCTTCCATGGAATGCACGAGGAAAATGAAATATAGGCAATGGTGTTCAGGGCTGTGTCCAAATGGTTTCACTAAATCCATAATTCTTAAATAAGGTTTGGCTTATAAAACTTCATTTACCTTGATGAACAGTACCTCCAAACAGATATTTGAGCACAGAGTTTATAACAAAGTCCTATGACAGCAAATGCAAAAATGTTCTGTTTGGGTGTGGGTTGTTTTTTTTTTAATGCAAGCCATATTTCACCTGAAATATTGTACCTGAATCTTATAAAATATTTTTTCATTTCAATCTAAATAATTAATCTTAAATCCATAAAATATATATAAAAAATCTATAAACCAAGTAAAATAGCAGAACACATTTAAAAGCAAGAGACCTCAGCCAATTTCTATCTAGGTTAAATTGCCACCATCACAAAATGAAAGAAGTTTTGCGATTCCAGAAAAATGCCAAGTAAAGAAAAGAGATGCCACCAAGTTAGAGAGAGAAATACCCATTTCCTGTAGCTGGAAAAAAAGTCTATGTTCTGATTTTACATATATTCTCTGCCAAATCTTTCCTAAATTGCATTAGGACTCAATTTAGATTCTTCTGCTAGACTAATCTTTAAATACTGTGTTTTGGATATCTCACAAAAGCAATTTTTGCTGAAGGTCTGAAATAAGTGGCACTCCCATAGAAAAACACAGTATTTTGAGAACTACAGTGATCCAATTTAGTAATTTCAATTAACATGAAATGGCTTATTAACAACAGACTCCCCAAAAAACCCTAATAAAACACAAAGGGTTTTTTCTTTCCCTTAAAAGACAGCTTAGAAATTGATTGCCAAAAATTAACAGAAATGTGATGGAAAATTCAGAAATATAATGCTTTTTATAACACTGAAGACAATTCAGCACCATACACATTTTCCCAGATATGTGGAAATGGAACTGTTCAGAAAAAGCAATACTGATGTTTTCTGTCTGGACCTCAGACATTTTCAAGCAACAAGTCTGTTTGCAAATATTTATGGCACTATAATAAATCAGTATCAAAACATAACAGGTCATTACAAAACATGCAGAGATACATGGTATGAACAAAAGAAGACATTTTATGAATTTAAATTACAACTCCAAATTTGGTTTTTATTATTTAATTAGCCTGATCAGGGTTGTTATCAGAATATTCACTGCATCAAGATGCTACATGCACTCTTACCAGACACAACAAATAAAAGAAGCTAATAATCTAAACTAAACTTAATACATTAGCAAGATGTTTTTAACAGTGAATACAGTATTCCTACTAAAGAGGGAGAAAAGGGAGGGAAAGAGACTCTCAGATCCTGGCCCAAAGCATAAAGAAAGTAGCAACATGTTTTCAAAACATGCAT
This sequence comes from Ploceus nigricollis, assembly GCA_013399945.1. Classification (NCBI taxonomy): domain Eukaryota; kingdom Metazoa; phylum Chordata; class Aves; order Passeriformes; family Ploceidae; genus Ploceus; species Ploceus nigricollis. The sequence continues at coordinate 691,642 of VXBC01000328.1, forward strand.
GCAGAGCCCAATTTAGTGTCTAATAAAGGAGTAGGTCGTATGCATACTCAGTTTTACTGGTGATTATGCACCTGCTGCAGCTATTTCACCTGCTCCATTTCCCAGATTCCAAATTTACCTAGAAGACTGAAGTAACCCATCTGAGTAATACTTCATCTTTCTCAAATGGTTATACATCTTTGTTAACATTTTTGGCAGGCAACAGCAGACACTGTCCTACTAGTTTAACCAGTCAAACCAGTAAATACAACACCACCAGTAACACCTTCAAGTAACACTGACTGTTATTGAATGCATCATTTCTTGGCAACAGGCTTTATAGAAAAATGCTCATGGTGATCTAATTATTTAATTCTCTTTTTTTTTTTTAATTCTTGTCTTATAAAAACAGGATCAATTCTCACTTGATAACATAATTAAATCGTTGGACAAAAATAAGGATGGATCTGTCAGCTTTGATGAGTTTATGATGATTGTAAAAAAGATAACTGGTACAGGACAGTGAGGCATCTGGAAGAATGAGCATCACTGCTTTGAAGAAGAGCCTGGCATTTGTTTACATGATGTGTACATCTAAACCCACAGATTTGTTATTATTTTAAAGCATATGGAATAAAGATTTAACAGAAAAGAAAGCATGTTTGTATTGTGTTTCATCCAGAGTCACCAACCACACATTCCAGCTAAAATGCCTTCCAACTAGTTCAGAACTACTGTTCCTATTTCACGCTACATTTGAGGTGTTATTTAACAAATCCTGCTTTACCTGGGCTATTATTTGGACCTCTAGAGAAATTCAAATCACACAGTTTCTAAAACACACAAAAAGAAAGCTGCAGCATTCTATTTGAGGAGTGTTTCCTAGAGTACACTATCCAATACTCCTCACAGTTCAGTTTCATCATTCACAAAAGATGACACTTCATAAAACAAGCAGTTCAAATTTTTTGAAAATTAAGTACTGATTTTCAATAGCAATGTAACAATGCCAAGTATGATAACTGCAGCATTATATGCTCATTTTAAATTATATTTACATAAGTATGTACTTTTTTCACATCCACATTCATACTGTGAATGGGAACATGTAAGTATATATATAAACTGAGCGACTGTCATGGCAGTTAAAGTTCATTAGCCTTATTTGGTGCAGTCTTACCCTTTTCATTGCATGATTCCTGTAACAGATGTGTTTTCATGGGCATTATTATTTACTTCAAGAAGAAATTAGTGAAAGAGAAATATGAAGAACAGATATTTTGAAGACAAGTAATCAGTGGATTAGGGACTAATCCTACTAGAGAACTGGGAATTTTGGACTGAAATTTAACACCAACGTCATCCATTATATTGATAAATTACGTAGATCGCTCAAGTTACTTAAGGACTTAAAGACTCAGCTTAATTGCAAAGCCTGTGAAGTGCATTCAAGATCCCATACTACTGTGGTTCCTATCCCTGAATTTCTCCTCAATGAAATGAGGAATAAAGTACTCCATACCAGTGATGCATTAATAGAAGCCTTAAAAAATATGATGTTTAAACATCATATGATTGTCCTAACATGCTCCCAGGCCATTCTTTTACAAAACCCCTTTAGTTGTTGAAATGTGTTATTTCTTAGAAGAAAGAAAATCATATGCATTACTTTTTTCCTGGTTTATGAAAACATTCTAAATTAACAATATGCTTTGATTTAAAAAGGAAATACACCACATGCACATTATGCTAACCGAGCTCCACTAGCAACTTTCCAAACACACCTAAGTACAATCACAGAATTTTAGGACATGCTTTTTGCATGTGTGAGACATACATTCCTTTCCATCTCTTAGACAACCTTAGAAATTTTGGAATTCAATCAGGTTACTGACATCCTGAATAGGAAACATGCGCACTAGGAAATTAACATGTTTTAAGAGTGTCACCTACTGGCAAAATATACTTCTGCACAATTTCTTGAGTATATAGAAAATGCAGTTATTTTACCCAGTGCAGTAAGCTCAGGTTCATGATTCTACACAAGGTGTAATTATTTATAAAAAACAATGATCACAATTAAAATTAGCTTTTGTAAATCAAAGGAAAAAAAAAAAAGGAAAATTATTTCCAGAAAGTCTTTTTTTTCTTCCAGGACAGTGTTAGATGCAGTTGCAATAATACCAACAAAGAATATAATTAAAAGGATCATTAAAAAAAAGTTAAGTTTAATAGTAGAGGAAGATGAGGAAAATGGAACAAAACAAATAACTCTTCATCCATCCAGTGAATTCAGTTCATTAGCAGTTCAAACCATACAGTTTCCCTTTAAAGGAATTATTTTTGAAATTACCATTTGCATGAGAAAATTCATACCAAGCTCTACACTCAAGCAAATGCGTTACCTTTCTGAACAGCCATCCTCCTACAAAGAATACTAAAAATTTACCTGTCATTATTTTTCAAAAAGGCTAGGAAGTAAAGCAGAAAGCTTAAAAATATATAATGGGAACATCACCTGCAAATAATCAACCAAGAACTTGGTCTCTGCTCAGAGCTCATGTACCTCCCTCATCTTCCCTACTGAGCTAGGGCAATGCTCCAGGCTTGGGGAAGAGTGGCTGGAAAGCTGCCCTGGGCAAAAGGGCATTGAGGTGCTGGAGTAGGTCCAGAAAACAGCAACAGACCTGAAGAAGGGTCTGGAGCACAAGTCTGACATGGAGCTGTTGAGGAGGCTGGGGTTTAGCCTGGAGAAAGGGAGGCTCAGGGGTGACCCTACCAATCTCTACAACCACCCAACAGCAGCAGATGGGGACTGGGCAATTCTCCCAGGCAGCCAGCGACAGGATGAGAGGAAATGCGCCATGGGAGGTTCAGCTTGGAAATCAGGACTAATTTCGTCTCTGAAAGGGTTGCTAAGCATTGGAATGGACCACCAGGGATGTGGTGAGGTCATCATCATCTCTGGAGATGTTCAAGACACAGAGGTATGTGGTACTTAGGGCCATGGTCCAGTTGACAAGGTGGTATTTGGTTTAAGGTTGGACTTGATTTTGCTGTTCTTTTCCAACCTAAATCATTCTGTGTAATACTGAGTTACAGGACTACTTGATAATTGTAGTTTTTATTTGCAGCAAAAAGGTTCAAATTTCCATAGATGCAGTCAAAAAGAGAAACAAAAGAGACTAAAATATTTTCTAAGTACTTTAGATGAAACTATCAACTTTAGTAGTACAGTTCTGAGTACCTGAGTGCTTAGCAAATTAAGAAGCAATGTAAGCAGCTGCATATTTTATGATGCCTCTCAGTTCCCCTGCCAAACTATGTGTCAAGTTCTGTCTCTTTTTTAAAAAATAAAAGGAAATGTTAACTACTGCCTCACCAGTACGTTTCTTCTCCCTCTTCTGTTTTCAAAGGAGGGGAAACCAAAAGAAAAGTACAACTGCTTCAGTCCTAAGTTAGTGCACAGGGCATCACAAGATATTATCAGTGCTGATATACTCCAATTAACTTTCTTAGATAATGAAACATCTACATCAGTTCGATAGTTCAAAAGCTTCAGTAATCTGCTTCTCTTCCAACAGTTTTTATTGATTATATAGGATATCTAAACAGCTTTCAGCACAACATGGACTCTGCTAAGGCAGATTATTTAGCAGCTGTAATTATTGGTAGTGCAAATCTCCCACTTGGAATGATTTACATCTGTTTCCTGTCCAGAACTGAGGTATCAAAGATCAGATTAAGATGCTGAAATATGACTGCCAATAACCAATTTCAGAACCTTAATGCAGGTCAGAAAAACTGAATATCCATTATACATACTGCAATAACACTTCCATCGTAAACAATGTATTAATCTTCTATGACACATTCACTCCATTATTTTCTTAACTTTATGTCCACATAATTTTCTCTTTAACATATCTACCCTACTTGCCCTTGAATGTAAACTGCAAATCACCCAGTTAAACACCATTAAATAAAACTGACACTCAGTAAGCTCTAGAAATAAAGATGCCCCAGAATCAGTCTTCTTCAGAATCTACCTTCTTACAACCTACAATTTTACAGTAAGCTTTCAATATCTTCCACATTTTAAAACACATTGCTATTATGAAATTGACCCCTGCAGTGAAAGAGTAAATTTTTGCACATAGTCAAGGAGAAAGGAAGAGACCTCTAACTACAGCAAGGCCACAAATTTGATGCCTAAGGCGAAGTTTACCTTCACTCACCTGAGGACCTCTCCAAACACCACCAAATTCTAGCAGCAAGTCTCACCCTGAAACTCTGAAGGTCTTTAATTTACCCTCAAAAATTCAGACTAGATTATCCTTCCTATGCAAACAAGCAACTTTGACAAACTGAGCAAATGCTCTAAGAACCCTCTTATTTGCACATTTCAGACTAAGCAGACATGAAAAAAGTATGTTTTACTTGCAAATCCCAACAAAATTCTTTCAAAGGAAATTCATACAGCAACAGTAGGTCACTGTGAGCAACCCACCTAATTTGTCACTAGAACAAATGTTTACATCTCACACAAAGACACTGCCTTATTTCTCATATTTATTTCTGTTCTTTTTCATTTTCTTAACAAACCTCTTTCCCTGATCACTTTTAAGTTTTACTGCAGTAATAATGTGGTGAAATCCACTCTAAAATCCCGTCATCAGCATATGATGCAGAGAGCCCTGCCATATCTGAGGCACTGACATTTTTGTCAAAAGGAGGACCATAAGATGCATGGGAAGGACGGGTGTAGTGGCTATTTATACTATATATATAGAGGAAATATAAGAATTTTTCAACCCATTTCCATTTAATCCTTATCTTGTCATACAAATTTTTATTTTGGTAATAGCTTGTGCTAGACATTTCAGCTCCCTTTTATATTTTATTCCCTAGTAAAGCCAATTTAATCGTTATTGTCTACTCCCAGCATGAGTTTACACACAAGGAAACCATTAGAAAAATTACAAAAATAAAGCTAAGGCAATTCACAGAAGCAAATAGGCAATGGCAAGAGACTATCTAAAGAAAATACTTTTTTAAACAATACTGAGTATGGACAGCAGATACCACCTCATGTCCTGCGACACAGAAATATAGATAGATTTTAACTAACACAGAGGTTAACTCCCTTTTTAAGAAAGATGTATGTTCACAAAACACATGCAGGGAAAAAACAGTACTTACAACTGGGTTTTTTGTGTCTGGGTCAAATTCTGTAGAATTTGCATCTGGAACAGAAGTTCAAAGTAAACACAGTACATTTGCTCTACATGCACTACAAACTCATAACAACTCTGTGGCATTTCAGGGCTTGTTTTCATTTATGTTACAATCTCACAAGTTGAAACACATCTTGCACAACTTTTGAAGAAATCACAGGAAACATATGACCTCAGACACATAAGTTCCTTTTCCTGCTTTCCAAAACACTTTCCTCTCAGCTCTTAGTACTAGAAATTCATTGATAAGTTAAATCTCTTCATACTACTACTGAATGGCTCCTGTTTGGCCACTCTGGCTAATGAAGGCAAGTGAGAAAACCACTTCTCAGCTTTTACTTCTCATCACCAGCACACTTCACAAAGAGACTACAGAGGTGAACTCTAAGCACACTTACTTCTACACTCTTTAGATCAAAAAGCAGGTTTCAAACAATCCACATAACAAAGAGTTCTTATTCCTTTGCACAAAGAGGTAGCATAGGGTACTTAGCTGAGAATGATCTCGCTGCAAGAGCTAAGTATCTAACAATCACAGGATCTGTAAACTGTTCTAATAATAGACATACATTCCACACAGAGAATAAAAATTCCTCTAAATAAATAATATTCACACCAGCCTACTGAGCTCACCTTCCCAATTCAAACAGTTTCTTGCGAATTCCACAACTGCTAATTGCATTCCCAGGCAAACTCCTAGAAGAGAAAACAAAAACTCCAGAATTTCCAGGCCAAAGACTAGGACTGACTAAGTACTTGCTGTTCTGTCTTAACCTTGACTGCTTTGAAATCTTGGTATTCATTGCATATACACAGACTTACAAAAAACCTAAACCAAAAGTGGCTGCTCAATGTAAAACTCACACTTCAAACTTGGCACACTATAAATACATGTGACACAATTATGTGCTTTAAGCCCTTTCAAAGATATTTTATTCCTCTCATCTATTTTACCAATAATTACTGCAAAGACAAACAGAACCTGAAAGCCTGGGTATATCCAGATTCAAACTTTGCTTTGGCAACTACTCAGACACTTAAAAGTAAGAAATGTGGAGTAGGAAGCAAAGCCTCAGAGGCATTTACACAAACAGCACTTAGCTTATAGGCCAGATGACGTCTTTGGACTTTACCGTAATAACATATACCAGTAAATGAAAAAAAAACCATTTAATACAGCAAAAGTGGTCCAAAGACATCTATGTTTTCTGCACACTGTTTAATAAAGAGAATTATAGTGATATAATTACAATGAGAAGCAAAGACTCTCCACTTTTGTACACACAAATTAAACCTTTGCAGAAGGGATTGGTTTTTTTCTTCTGGGGATTCTTTACATGGCAGATAGTCACAACATCACACACACTTTCCTAAGACAGGATCCTTATCTAACGTGGGGGTTTGGGGTTTTTTTTGTTTGTTTTTTTTTTTAATCAAATCAATTAGCTTGCTATACATCTCCTAAACACAGTAATTTCTCACTCTAATGATCTTACCAAGAAAAGGCTTTTTCTTTGTTCTAGCCCAGGAGATAGCTCGGAGTTTGCCTTCTGTTCCCCTAATTCCAAAACCTCCTGGGACCAGAATGCCACTGTAATGACAGCCATATATAAAAGAATTAACATATAGAGTCAAGCCAGCAGAGGAATCCACACAACTTGAAGACTCTTGAGGTTATAACTAAGCAAGCACAATTCATGAAAGGCATGTTTTATATGACCATTCAGAATACAAAGAAATTAAATTTGGAGATTTGTTTCATCTACCTACCCCAATTCTCATCTGACCAATATCACACTTCACAGTGAAATTCCCACTGCTTAAATAAATATTGCTCAAATAAACTAGTTATATATTCACTACTTAAATTCCTAACACCAAAAGTTTAGATCTTCTAATATCAAAAAAACTAAATGCATCTAAAGGAGAAACAACATCCCTTTAAAAATACAAATTGAAATCCTAGCAATGATTCTTAACAGAGACATTTGCAGAGTGCATTTACAAGTACATTTAACTATGCTGCATGTTGACAACAAAAAACCTTTGACAACTGATCTGCACTGTAAAGAAAGGATATCCAAAAAAGCAAAACAATAACAAAGTAATCAAAACCCTAAACCAACAACCAAAAAAACTGCAATTAGTCTCAAGACATTAAGCAGGCTTTGAGAATACACGTTGATACTTCAATTTGCTGAAGCTTTTCACCACCCATGCAATTTATTCTTTCACATAAGTAACAAAAGTCTGGATGCATGGAGAAATTATTTGATTTATTGAAGCATTTTTCATCACATGAAATAAATATCATGGTCTGCACTTGAGATACAGGATGCCCAGTGTCACTTACTCTGCTTTGCACAGTTTGTGCCATGCCTGGTGATATTTCACTGAGTTCTCTGCTTCCGTAGAACATTCAAGTTCTGCTGAATCTATGTACTAATAAAGAAAAACATTCAATGAAATGGTCTCTTCTTCCACAGAAAGAGCAACAGACAGTGTATGGTCAAGTGCTAAGAGAAATTACTAAGAGTTTCAAGTGCATTTGCCAATAAACCTCTAACAACTTCACTGAAGACCCAGTATTTGCTTACAAGACCAAGTGTTTGCTCTAACTGCAGCAGTCTGTGCCCTTTTCTTTGCACATAGCTCAGGAGCTGTGTCTGCCTATAGTCCTGTTTGGCACCCTCCAGGTAAGCAGATTAACTAGAATGCTTTGTAACTCTGAACCCAGGTTACCTTCCTAGGGCAACCAGGGCCAAACAAGGAGTGCTGCTGACCTTATCCTGTCATCCCAATGGGATGTGGCCAGGATGTTTACTTTCCTGGCTTTTGGGTGCCACAGCTTGTCCAATCTTATTATAAGACTGGAAAAATCTGTCTTATCTGTGAGAAAGTGTTCCTGGAGGCTCTTGGGTAGAATGGGAGAAAGAATCATTATCTATGCCCTGCTAAAAATACTGCATTAGAATCTCTAGTGTCATTAAAAAGCAGAGGTCCTGATGCACCACTAGAGTGAAGTGAGGGGACAATGTACTGCACTGGGGACACAAAAGATCAGAGTTTGATTCTGGGTTTTGTCAGTATTTTTCTCAGATTAACATAATTAACCACATTCTGATGATTCTGATATCCATCCTCCATAAAAATGAGATCATCTGAAATGGCAGAACTCACCTGTGTGCAGAGAAAGGCAACTGACAAGGAGATTGCTGAAAGTTTCCCAGACAAGACTGCTTTCTAGCAAATATTTTCTACTTTTTCCACATTCCAGAAGGCATCAAAAATACAACAGAAAAATAACTACTTTTGAATGTTGCTATTCTATACTAGAAGAATATTACACAACCAACTAAAAAGACACTATGATACTGCAAGGTTGGAAAGAGAAACTAATGACAGTTGGAGTTAACTGTATTTTCCTTGCCAAACATATTAAGCAGGAACATTTATCAGTTAAAGAAGCATCAACATTTCATCATTCAGATTAAGCAGTTCCTTCAGAGAATGAGATTATATTGACAGCCTTTGGGCATAAACACTAAAAGGAGGTTTGGACATGCAGTAAGTACAGTGGGAGCTGTGTCTTTTAACATTTCAGCACTGCACTGGAGCTCAGCAAACATCAGTTTTCATGCTTGTTAATGCAGAAGCCCCACCAAAATTTAGACCAGCTGCACATGAAGCTTGCTGTGCATTTGCAGACAGGGCACCTTTCACCTTTTTTGCTAAAAGCAAAACTATTTTTCATATCATAAAAATTACCCACTCTGCGGCTGTCGGTACGAAACACTACAGTGACACAATCACATAGGTCAGAAAGGACATTGGGAAGTCTCAAGCCTCACTCCCTGCTCAAAGCAAGTCAAATTAGAGCAGGCTGCTTAGGATCATTTCCAGTCAGGATCTAAAAATCTCCAGGGATCAATTCTGGCTGTTCCCACTTTCTTGTTTCTTCATGCACACAGAAACAACTTTTTAGAGTATCAGCTAATACTCCTCCCAGGGAACAAGAAAAGGCTGACCACCTGCCACTTCCCCAAATCCCAGTTTTGGCCTTATCTTTTTTTTTTAAGACTGGTACATTTGCCCTTTTGTAGTCATAAAATAATTAGGTTGGAAAGGATGTCTAAGATCATTGAATCCAACTGTTAATCCAGGACTGCCAAGTTCACCATAAAACTATGTGTCATGAAAACAAGTGAAATCTAACTATGATAGTAAATATAAATTTGCAGATAAAGTCTGCTTTTTCATCAGATCCAGTTTTGGGTAAGTTCAGTGTTCCTTTCAGGTAAATTTAGTTCCAAAAAAAAAAAATTAAATCTGTAAACATTTCTTTTAAAAAATGAGATGCTTGGCCAGTCTGTATTTATCTGCATGATTCATTTTCTAGTTTTCTCATGAATTAAAACTGCCACACATGATGGGAACTAGTAGGTTACCACAGAATGATACAATAGTAGAATCAAAGTATTCCTGACAGCAAAGGCCAGAAATATGCTCACCATTAAATCCAGTTTGTAATTAATTGCCAGTGCAGAGTGTTCCAGAGCTTTGAAAACAGATGCATAGCAGTCACTCAGCTTTGTGTACTTGCCCACGAGAGCTATGGAACACACCTTCAGCAACCTTTCGTATCTGACAAAAACAAGTTCTTCAGTTACTGCACCAAATTTCACCAAAAAACCCCCATTTTAACAGCGTTTGCTTTTTCTTTAACTCCATAAAACACCTCCTAAAATTTCCAAACTGCGTGTGGTTTTAAACCCAGACCATTCACAGGTGTCCAGCAGCACTAACCCAGTCGGTCCAGTTTGGTGACTTCATAGCAGCTAAAACCGACCTTGAATTACAGCACTTCCAGAGAAAGCAACAAGACGTAGAATACCTGCAAGCCATTTTCTTCCACTTCATTAGAAGATCACTTGGCTGGTCATCAATAGGTAAATTTAGCCTCTGCTTAAAATACTTAATGATGCCTTGCTCTTCCAATAGGATTGGTACTCGGTAAGTAGAAGAAACATCGTGAATAAATATCACCTAACAAAAAAAGGCAGAACATAAAAACTTAGGTAATTTTTGCATAGGAAACATTCATTCTACTTTTGGATACTACATACGTTTTTTATTCTACACACATTCTGTTTTTTAAATACCTTCCTTTTGAATGAGCAGGACAGCACAGCTAATATTTAAGGTTCCATTAAATCTACAAGAAAAAAGTTACTCAAAAAGTAAAAATGTGTTTTACTTCTCCTTCACACCATCATACAGGCTCGTCAAGCCTATCAATGCACCAGTTTTAATGCAAACAGTTGGCCCCACAAGTATTCATGCTTGCTAGCACTTCCTTCCTCCCCTCTCACACACTTGAGAAGTATTAAGCATGAAAGCAAGAAAACAAATTAAACCTAACAAAACAGACCAAATTTGGTTGTGACAAAGTCTCCTAAATGTATTTTGTTAGTGAACTAGGCTATGTAATTACTGACTACGCTCCATTTAAGGACCTTTTTGTTCAGAACACATTTATAAACTGCATCCAAGGTGCCAGCAATTAAGGTGATTGTGCTTGGTTTACCTGAGATCACAGAGCTCAGAATCCTGAGCACAAGCGTTCTCAAGACATGAACAGTAAAGGATACTACTCTCTTTGCTGCCCTCGAGCTGCTTCTGCTCATCACAAACTTTGTACATGTGTGTTCTGCCCCATGCCTCTCTATGTGCCCATTCAATCTGAATCTGTTGTACCTTCAGCATTATCCGTTTCATTGAAAAGTAAAATGCTCTCACTTGCAAAAATATTTAAAGAGCAGTCAATTAATCAAAAGTAATATTTGAATAGCAATTAATTGCAAACTATTAGGGGAAAAACCACACATGAATTATAGAAGAATATATAACTACACAGTAGATGCATGCTTAAGGGCATAAATAGCCTGTTACATATAATCACAGTAAGAGTGTTCATGTGGCTGTGACCATGTGGACATAAGCAAATCACCTAGCTTTAACCACACTTTCTTCATCCATTATTATAATCACCTGAGATGATTTATGGGCAATAAATACATAATAATAAATAATGAATAAAACCAGCCATAGTTGTGAAAACTGTACAATTTCATGCTATGTATAACAATTAACCATGCACTCAAAATCTATTTTTATTAGCTTTTACAAAACATGCATTTAAATTATTAATGACTGTTTGACATAAAACTTAACATATATACTCCTGATATTTTGAAAATGCTATAGCATCCATAAAAGATAAAAGCAAGATAAAAATTATAAAAACAATCACATATGAATGGAGCAGTCAGAAGTTTAAAACAGAAATACACAGAAATACTTGTATACTTTCCCACATGTAATATTGAAGTACAGACCTGCTCAGGCTCCACATGACAAAACATGGAAATCTTCTCCTTCACAGCCATCTCTATAGGTTTTGCACTTCTGCAGACTATCTGTCATATGAGAAGGAAAAACTTCAAATATTTACTAGGTAAACCAACAGAAGATCCTCAATATTTCACAGTGAAATTAATCTCCTTTGGAAGCAGAGCACAAACAAATGTGCCTTTTTTTACACTTTCCCCCCTTTTGGAGTTCTGTGATATATCAGAGCTCACAAATATCTACTAGCAAGGCAGAAGCAAATCCATCACCTGCCCATACTGACCAATTTTCATTCATCTTTCATTGGCATTCTCTGTAATATTCCTTCCTCATATTCTTCTTTCTTGCAGCTACTATTGTAATACTTTTGCCTGAAGTCTAGCAGCTCTATAAGTATTAGATGAATCAAAAGAAATATTGCCATCTTATCAATAAGATCAGATTTAAATTGAGAGCAGTAATACTTACCTTGCATGCATGAGTATTTCAGCATCTTCTTAATTTAGACACCATAACAAAAATGAGGCCAAAGAAAAGAAAACTAATTCATAATTGTGTGTTTTTACTGGTGCTAGTATTTTGCTGATACATTTAAACCCCAGTAATTTTAGAAAATATTGATAATTTTTAACCAATGAAAAAAATAATTACATGCTTTGGTGTTTGTTGGAAGGGGTCTTTTTGCACAGTATGTAACTCCAGGCAACTAGATCAAAATGCAGAACTGCTCTAGTAAAGTGCCTACTGATCACCCAGTCTACTCCCTTAAGTTACTTTGAAACCTGAAAGTGTAACAAAAAGTAGGATGATCCTGTTAGGAGACTAGTTCATTACTCTCCCCATCTTTCTAGCAAATGCAACTACTTAATTCATCAAGCCCTTTTGCTCAGAAACTTCTAGCTGCCCTTTGATCACCTTGCTAATGCAGCTTAGCTACACTGATACTGATGGAGTCTAATTAACTTACCCTAACCTTAGAAGTAATTCTAGAAACAGAAAAAAAATGCCTAGTATAAGGGAAAATTAGCGTGCTTTTAAATCAAAATGTAATTAGGAAACAATTTGTGCATTCTATTCACCTAAGCACAATTCATATGTAAAATCTGGTACAGTTTGAAGCTGAAGGTATAATTTAAAAACCTTGATAGTATGAGCACATGAGTAAACTCACTTTGAAATCTATTGTCCGTCTTGCAGAGACAAATTTAAAGTTAATGCAGACACAGAAGTCAAAAACATCAAAATCAGCAGAAAAACAACACAACTACAATAAAAAAAAATGGGAGAGATGCACTGCAAAGGAACATAAGACACAGAAAATGAGGAACAATTGAACCCAACAGGGCAGCTCTGACAAGTGCATATTGAAAGCTGCATCAGAATACAGGATCTTTGCAGCCACAGCACAGTGTTCATTTGACACTCAGAACACCCTGGGGAGAACAGAGAGGCTCAGGCACACAGAGCTGAGCAGCCACCCCAGGGAAGCCCGGGAGCAGGCAGGGAGGCAGCAGGGATTCAGAACTGGATGAAATGGGCTCAGCTGTAGGAGCTGACCCATGTGCTGCCCTGGCCAAGACAGCAACCATTTAAATATTATCTCAAATCAGCACTCAAGGAACTTTATAAGGGCACCAAGAGGCTGCACCTCGAGTGAGATCTGTCCCTGCTTCAGGTGTCAACAGCAGCAGTCAAAAATCAAAAATGATACTGTGCTCCTGGCCAGAACTGTCCCAGGCAAGAACCCAAGATGCAAGACAGTCACCATGTTTGTCTGTTCTCCTTTTATTACACAAACCCACTTAACAGGCTTTTTAAAGAAAATTATTTTTTGGAGGGGAGGGAGAAGTCAGGCCCTGGCAATTGCCTTAAAGACCTTCAAAAAGAACAGGCAACTTTCCCTATGCAATTACCACTTCAAGAGGGATTTTGGAGATTAGGCCCTGAAATTTGGAACACAGTACAGCATTACATTAATAAAAGTCTTTCCTTCCACAAGCTGGTTACGATTATCATGTCACAGCCACTTGACACCAAACACATCTTTCACATACCCCATTTCCAAATCCATTGGTTTTGTAGTTGAAAACACATTCATTCATAAATGTAAAATGAAAGAGCTCAAAAAAAAACCAGAAAGAAGCACAACACAAAATTTAGTTGTGCAACTATCTTAAGAATAATTTTTCTTTTTTGAGGATATACACATTGCTTCTTCTTAACAATGCAAAAAAAATTCTGGATGTTACAAGACAGTAACATTCTAGGTCTTTCTACAAAATGAATTGAGATTTCAATTATTTTTAGCAGTGGAGAATTATTTTTGTAAAAAATATGCCTTCAGAAGAACCTAGCTACAGTCCCAAGATATTGCAAGAAGTTAGCTGAAATAAGTTAGCTTAGAGTGATTTTGACTAATTTGATTTCCTGTGGCTTTAATGGAGCTTTGCAGCACATATTTTGCATTTCTTCTAAAACTCTCATCTCTCCTGAGAGACTATGGCTTATTCTTTGAACACAAGTTATGCAAGGATATTTCTAGATGACCTATAAATAAAAATCTGTATTTATTGACTCACCAAATCTGGAGACAAGCCTAGACCCCTCAGTGCTCGAACACTGTTCTGTGTTGGTTTTGTCTTCTGTTCACCAGTAGCATTAGGCTGAAAGGCACATTTTGAAAGCTCAAATAGCAACTAACATCTGCTAACAAAGCAGTTACAGAGTAAAAGACAAAATTCATTGCAAGTAATAATATTTGCAGGAAATAAACATATCCAGAGAGTGCCATAATATGCCAGAAACAGAAATTACACCACTGTTATACTTCACTGTATATGAAATACTGTGAAGAAACCACAGGGCTCCAATTCAGGTCAAGTTTATTTTGTTGTTTTTGTTTTCAGAGAAAAATTTCCATATAATTGGCTCATGCAGAAGAAGAATATTCCAAAACTTGGATTTGGCTAAAAAATGGAGAATGTCTAACACAGCACAAAGCCTTCAGCGTCTGTTCTTGAAATATTCAGACGTAGTAAATAATTCTGTTCTCAAATACACAGAATTAATCCTACCAATTGCTGTTCAATACTCTAATCCACAGCCGTAGTTGGTAATTGTCTTTTTGTCTGTAGAAGGTGAAATCTATCATCATTAGAAACTTTTGCTTACCAAAATATCCCCAGTGATAGTGAAGCAAAATTTAGAGTTCAAATGAAAAAATACTTTTAGTTCTGTACAAGGAGTTACAGTGGTCTTTACTTGACTCCAGCATGAAAGGGCTAATGAGATAAGTAAACAAATATAATGCCAATATTGAGTAAAATTTATTTTAATAATTCTAATAACTTACCTGTGGTACTAGGCTAACATGGATATTACAGAAGTTCTCTCTTTTTGCTTTGAACTGAAACTGTCTAAATGCTTCAACAAATGGCATTCCTTCAATATCTCCAATGGTTCCACCCAGCTGAAAAGGAAATGGATATGTCAGAGTGGCAGAAAGCAAAAACAAAAGAAAAAAAAAGTCTCATATGTTTCAAGATGTTTTCCGAAACTTTTATCGGAAGAAAAACCCTGACAATTGAAATTTGCAAAGATAGTCTACAAAGTGCTTTCATCTACTCTGCACGGTTTGTTTCTTGTGGAAAACATTAAACAATTTTCAGGTTTTGTTATGTTCACTTTCCACCAAATACATAAGCTTCCCATGGGAAGATGTGTGGTGTTGCTCAATAATACATGCTTCACACTGCCTTCAAAGTGATGAACCAGTAATCAATAGTTAAGCTGATGCAAAGGGTTTTGTATAGGAAAACTTTCTTTCCTATCAGATTAAAAAATATTTGTGATTAACTAGAGACAGACATTTCTCAGTACTATCACGGCTTTCCAACATCAATAATTGTTTATTACCAAACCAAAATGCAAGACAAAATCCATGCTGAAATTTATTTATAACGACAGAAATCAGATGCCTTTCAAAGACACAGTGAGCTACAGCAGACTAAGCACTGAATGAAGCAGCTTTGCAAACAAATCTGATGAAATAGTTGTATTTCAGAATGATCTTTTTGTGCCACCAAGTGGTTTTCAACAGAATTACATATTTCTGTTCATCCAGTACCAGCAAAACTGACAACTACATTTGTAAATCACACACATTTAGTCTAACTCCTTCAGGATTTTACAATGGAAAAGTGTTACAATTATTTTTAGAGTACTAAAGAAAAATAATTTTATCAGGCTGGAGGTATGAATGTAACCAAAAAAAAAACCAAAACCAAACCCCAAAACAAAACAAAAATAACCCTGAAAAAACTGTAGTTAAAGGACTGATATGACCATCACTTATTAATGTTTTTGTGCAACTTTTGTATTTAATTTTTCATATTTGTTTTAAATGAAATATTTGACTCCCACTGTGAACATCATAAAAAGATCTATAGGTATACTGGTAAGTGTATTTCAATCAAGGCAGATTCTTCTGCATAAGAAACACTGAGTAATTCTGCTGGGTCACAAAGCTTATGGTACTATTGATCGTAGTGATCACTTCTGGCATTAAATCTGTGACATCTTCTGTCAAATTCTCAACTATAATCTTTTTTTCATTATTTCTGCTGTAATAGTACTACTAGCAATTATTTGCTGTCATCCAATTCTCCCAGTGCCCTACTAAGGGTGGGTAAAACACCTTGTTTCCATTGTGCAGAACATCAGCAGGTTAAGTAATTAACAAAGTTGCCACCAAAGATCTTAAAGACAACATCAGAAAGTGGGAAACTAACTTACACATTGTTTAAATATATTCCTTTAAGCATGACCACAAACAACAAGACGAACATCTGAAGTTCTACGGAGGCTAGAATGTTAAAGGCTCTCCTACAGACCACAGGAGATTTCAGGTATTACGCAAATTTTCTCAATACTATTAACAGTATAAAGCTTCAGTCAAACATCTGGATCTTGGAATAGACAGTTCACATTACAGTAATTGTTTTAATTCTCTAAGATAATGAACTCTTAAGAAGCTCAATTTCAGCTGTATTCTAGAGTGGATTTAGTCAAGTAAATGGAAGCTGTAGAGATAAGACCATGCCTATCACTTTAAGAATAAACCAAAGAGTATAGAATGTGGTTTTGAATTTCTGCTCTCCATAAAACTTCAGTCTGACCTTTTTACAGTAAGGAGCAAAGAGAAAACAAACGAGCTCATTGTGTTCACTGTAGATACCTAAAAGGATACCTAAAAGGTTCCATACTTACCTCAATTACACAGATTTGTGGCTCTTTTTTGTCATCATCCACAGGAACTTTTGCCTGATTCATTACCCATTCCTGAACTGCATCAGTAATGTGTGGAACAACTACAAAACAAAACCAAAGAAGGCATGCACAACTTACTTTAGGTCCATAAACTAATTTTTGAATGCAAAAGGGGTGAAGTGAACAGAAAGCCAAGAAGAAACTACTAGGTCCTTTCAGTCCTTTCTCTAGTTCTTCTTTCCTTGAGCCCAGAAGCCAAACATTACAGGAATATGCCTGTATCTTTTGGAAGGGAGAAAAGAGTAAGGTGGTGGAGCAAGAAGCAGCCTGTTCTAGCTGATCCCTTCTTTTGTGAAGACTGAATAGACTAGTATCCCACAAAATTAAAAATATTACCTTGAACAGTTTTTCCCAGATAATCACCATGTCTTTCTTTATTAATGACATGCTGATATATCTTTCCAGTGGTGATATTGTTATCTTTATAGAGACTGATGTCCAAAAATCTCTCATAATTTCCCAAATCTAAGTCAACTTCTCCACCATCATTTAATACAAAAACTTCACCTGGAAAAAGAAAGCAAAAACAGACAGAAAACAACAAACTAATCAGAAATTATTAAACATACAGCAGGAATACCACAGACATCTTAAAATAGAGGAAAAAAAATTAAATTATATATGACAACAACATATCAATAAAGTCCATACTGCAACCCAATCTGAATTGTCATTCTGTATGACTTAATATCCAAGCCAGTTTTACATCTAATGTCCATCCCTCAGACACATTTAGTTTTGCAAATAAAATGTAAGTTACGTTGCCAAAATATTTAAGCAACATAAATATTTAACCAGCATTTCAACAGCAGAATAATCCTTCACTGGAAGAAAACAACCTCTAGGAATCATAAATCAGCAACAAATAAAATATTCATTTACATGCAGGAGAGAAAAACTATGCTTTTATAAGCATGAATTATTATACATGTTCAAAGTGTTTCACTATAAATTCTTATTGGTTGGATCTGTTTTAATGATTGAGGCTTTGATCAGGAGTAAAGTTATGATGAACAAAAATGCTTCTTCAAACGTAATCACCATTTCTGGGTCGGTTGTTTCATTCAGTATATTTGGTTCACCATGTCCACAGCAAGGGTTATTTCTGACCCTGAAAAAGCCACTTAAAATACCCTTCAGGTTCACACTTTTCTTAGCCCTCTAAAGAGTCTCTAAATTCTGAATCTAGTCAATTTCTGACAGAACTCAAGTTACTAGATCTTGAGGTAAGGCTGGAAAACTCTTCAGAAAAACTGTAAATATTTTGCCATGACCCAATAAATCAATGGCAAAACAAGTCATATGACTAATGCAGAAAAAAAAATGTGGACAACAGAAATGTATATCCCACCAAAGCACAACACTCCAATTCAATGAACTTAAGTTCTCTAAGCTTCACTAATGTTTTTGACTAGATTTTTTTACTAAAACGAGAACTTAAGGTAACTCTCATGAAGGCACTTACATCAGAAGGCACTGATACCCAGAGAACAGCATTCTCAAGTAACTCTTAAGGACTTAAAGTTACAAGTAAGTTTCATAGCACTATTTAAAAGGGGTTTTTAATCAAGTTGAACTGAAGACAGCATTAACTGAACAAGTCTTACAGCTAGGATTTTCCCAGTAAAGTGGTATTTTAGAGAAAGGAAGCATCTGCTCATAACAGTATCTTCAAAAAAAAACAGGCTTCTGTTTCTTAACTTAGAGCAGACAGTGTCCTTGAGAACACAGAGTAAACAATAAACTTTCAAAATAATGATAAAACAAGTTGTAAACACCATACTATTGGTTTAAAAAAAAAAAAAAACAGAACAAAACAATTTATTATTGTAAATACAAATGTTTATGTGAAAGAGAGTAGCACTTATCTTCATACCATGTTCATACGGTGAAAAGGTTCCAGCATCTATATTTATGTAAGGATCAATTTTGATTGCAGTGACACGTAGACCACATGATTTCAGAATGGTGCCAATGCTGCTTGCAATGATCCCTTTGCCAATGCCCGAGATGACACCACCAGTTACCAGGATGTACTTCATTGGAAAATCTTACGGGAATATCACAGACTCAATCTGCAAAGATCTAAATGGAAATGACCTTCAGCAACATCCAATAAAAATGACCATTCTGGAATTTGGGAGAACGACTCACCTCTCCCAGGTTATACACCAATACGTAAGAGAAATACCTGTCTTGTCCCTATCCTAGGTCCTGATGAAGCTGATCGACACACAGAGCTGAGGTATTAATTTACAGTTCTAGACAGAAAAGGGTGCTGAGTGGCAAATCCATAAAAGGACTTCCAAAATTTTTACTATTTATACACTTTAGCAAACAAAGGCACCAGTGTTGATCAGCTACAAGCTGCATTTTTCCACCCATCTGAAGCAGGATGACATGTATCTCATCTGTAAACAATTTCACATCCAATTCAGGTGGCTGTGGAGGCTAATCCCTGAACAATTTCTGAACAGTGACAGCATGGCTTACCATAAAGCAAGAACTCGACGGCCAAAAAAAATCTTTCCTTACTTAAATACCCAATTCACCCAAAACAACACGCAACAGCACTTGATCTAATGGCCCTCAGCATAAATCAAAGCAGTGTGGTACTTCAGCTGCTGGTATGAAGTAGTAGATACCCAATGAATATTTTAATTCTTCTTTTTATTATACTAAAGTAACATAAATAAGGCCTAGATCTCCAAGAGACTGAGTTTAGGAATGTAACAAGGCTTGTTATCAACATTTCTGGTAATAGGAATTAGTAAACTATTTGCTTGTCAATATGATCGAAAAGACAACCATAACCACTAAATGCATTTAACTCAGAGGAAAAAGGAACACCAGGGATTAACTTTTCCCTGCCATTTAATTTTAATATGTAATTCTTTTAATAGCAAAAATTTTAAGGCTTGGACCCTACTACCTCTGTTTCAGGCTACTCCTTCAGAGCTCAGCCAACTTAGCTGTCAACACTATCATAAACATCTAAGCCATTTTCGAAGCTTTTTTCAGGAAAACGAGGGTAATTTCAACAACGGTATAATGAATACATGCTGCTTTAGAACTCTTAAATCTCGCTTGCAGAAACCAAAATGAAAAGTTTGCTGTGATTTTAGCAAAAACAGCGATATCCCAGCAGCTTCAGGAAACGCGTTTACTTGAAATAGGTACAGAGAACTGCAGGTGGTCTGGGAAGTCGCTTGTAAAAGATGAAGGAAATAGAGTTAGGGGAGGGAGCGCTGAAAGGGAATACTGGAAGAAATTATTTTGCTGGGAAGTGGCACACGAATTACTCTGTCCAGCCTTATCTACAGGAGCCGCCGCCTCCAGCAGGGATTTGTGGGCGCTGCGCCCCAAACGTGCAGCACGGCGGGAGCGCTCGGGGCGCTGCGGCCGAGCAGGGACAGGCCTCTGACTTACGTAGGTGTTAAAGGCGGCTGCTCCGACCAGAGCCCGGCAGCGCAGACCAGGAGAGCC